>JANRGW010053341.1:0-45025 GCA_024733675.1 Psilopsiagon aymara
CGGGGAACCTGCAGCAGCGTTAAAACCCCCTTTGCCGGTGGGTGTCACTGCAGGACAAGGAGCTGCCGGCGCCGGCGGGGGCCGCCGGGGGTCGGGACCGGGCATGGCCGGGGCAGGGTGGGGAGGGTCCGTCTGGGGCGGCTCTGCCAGCTCCAAGCCCCACCGGGCCGCGTCTCCTCCTGAACGCGCTTTGTTTGGCTCTGGGCTGCTTTTCGGGTTATGGTGTCTTTGCTGGCTTGGAGCCGGCCCAAGCCAGGAGGTCTCCATGGGCCTGGTTCACACCAGGTTCCTTGGGCAGCCCGTTCCCAGGGCAGCAGGACTCCCCGGGGGTTCTGGCATCCCTCTGTGAACCCCAAGGGCCTGAGCAGTTTGTGCAGGCGGGCGCAGATGCTGGGGCTGGAGGTGGCTCCCGGTGGGCAGCGGGGCAAACCTCGGGCTGGGTTTCTCACACACACATTAACGGTGTCAGTTTTGGCAGGACAAGTCATCTAAGGCACAGCTCCCCTTCCCTGGGGAGTGGGAAAAGCATCCAGTTATACTCCAACCATGCCAGCCCAGCAACCGGTACTGACATCCTCCTGGTTGTGTTAGATGGGCTCTATTTACAGGCCTGTACTATCTAGAAGGACCCAGGCACCCAGGGTCTCTCCAGTGTGGAGCAGGTGATTCCTTTCTTCCTCAGCTCAGGTGTGAGCAGTGAACTGCTTCCTTGTATAAAAAGCAGCTTAAGGCAGGAGCTGCCCCTAAGGGGATATGGGAAATGCCAGAGCAGCAGCTGTGGAGCCTTACTTGTCCTGAAAGAGGTAAGGAAAGCTGCCCCTGCAGCTCAGTTTGATATTGTGTCTTAAACAATGAAGTTGAATGTTATGAAGGGCTCTGCTTTATGAGGTTTGGGTTTAAAAGTTTGGCTCCAAGTGCCAACAGGCTGATGAATACGAAACCTGACAGCTACCATTTGACTTAAATGTTATGTGGTACAATGCGAGCTATAGCAGTAGCTGTGAGAAGCAGATTACATAGGAGTAGCTAATTATTCCTTGAGCGATCTTGGAGATGCACAATTAGTCACAGTTGTTACCAAGTGATTTTTTCTTCAGGTGAAATGCCCCGTTGGTAGGAGATGGGTTTTACCTGTGCTGGCACCAAGCTGGGGTTTGGGTGCAGTGTGGGTGAGTTGGGGTCGGTGGAGTTTGTGTTTGCTCAGCAACTGCTTGAAGTGGCTGAGCCCTGCGGGACAGCAGCAGCTATTTGAGGGTAGGTGTGGAACAGGCTGGAGCCATCTTCAAGAGGGGGCATGGCTCTGTGGTGAGGCCTCACTTTGGCAGAGTGTTTAAAGCAGATGTTTCGATGCCTTCACACAGGCTTTGCTGAATTAGGCAGTGATGGGAAGCTTATTTGGCATAGAAATGAGAAGAACTGATGGATTATGAGCTATTATGGACTTGATATCAGCTGGGATATGGTTGCATTTAATACGGTTGTGCAGAGCTAAGGGCTCAGGGTTGTGCTGATGTGAGCACTATCCTGCTCCTGCTATGAGTGCTGTGACTTTGAGCTTGATGGGAATTGTGCTGATCAGACTGAGTAATGGTGTTGTGCAACTGATACAAAGCAATGAACAGGATGAGAAAGAATCATTCCCTTTCAAATATGTGATTTATTTGGCTATGTCTACATTAGCATACTTTCAAAGAGAGAAAGCCTATTGCCTATGGCTGTCACAGGGTCCAAGGGCTGTGATGCCCAGCACAGTGCTCTGGAGCCCATGTCCCACAGACACCCCTCAGTGGGTGGCACTGAATGCCTTTTGACGAGCCACACGGTCTGGAAGAGTACTGAGATGAGGCTTGATCTGTAAGAGAAGGATCAGATACACAATTGGTTACAGTGAGCAGCCAGACAGAGAAAACAGGTTGTGGCACAAGCAGAGAAGAGGCTGGATTAGCACAAGGGCTTTGCCTGTTTGGGAGGTGCTGCTCCAGCTGAAGTTAAACACAACCTGTTTGGAATGAGGGCTAGTTTACTGATTGATTTCAGGAGATGCTTATTCTGCCCTGGTAACAAGATCCTGCAGTGTTACTGTGCTGTGTTGGTTGTGTGATGTTTCCAAATGCTCTCATACCTTAAAGTGGACCCTGAAATAAATATGGCTGGTTTTGTACAGCAGGGGCCTTGTGTGCTTCACTGGGGGGCCAGGATGGGCCCAGAGCCTATCAGAGACTCTTGCATGACCTGGTCAGCAAACACCGAAGCAGCGTTTCCCCAGGAATCACCTTTGGTGTGGTGGTGATTGGTGAACAAATCCCAAAACAAAGAAAGGGTAAATCATCTGGAGGAGAAAGGACCTTGGGCCATATGGGGTGAACAACCTTTGGGGTGCTGCTTGCACACAACGGTATGCAGCAGGCTTATGCAGTAAATGCAAAGTTATTGAGATGTGCATGGAGTGGTTTTACCACGGGGTGGAATGGGTTTTATCCGCTCCAGCACAATTCCTTGTGTGGATGCATGGAGCTGCCTCCCCCACCCTGCTCAGGCTGGTTGGATGTCAGGTTTTGCATATGTAAAAATACACAGCAGTCTTTGCCCTGGAAAGCTTGCTAGTGATCTCATTAATCAAGACAAACAAAGCAGAGTTAGCTATTCCCCCTCTCTGGAGGAAGGCGCTCAGGTACTTAAATATGCATTTCAGTGCCTAACTTCAGACAGTTGGTTTTGGATGTTTTTGCTTTCTCACAAGCAGCAGCAGTGACATAACCGCTCCCCAGGAAGGAAAGGTGGGAGAGGCAGAACCCAGGGCTGCTGAAATAGGTGGATAGTCCCTGGGATCTGGGGCAGCTCCAGCCTCCTATTAACGATGCAGGAGTTACTCCCTCAGAGCTGGGACTGTTAGACAAATCCAGTGCTGCAGGTAAGGACAGCTGAGCTGCTTCTCTGCCTTTTGCATCGTGCTCCGTGCCCACCGATGCTGGGAGCTGGGCAGAGGGAAAACTCTGCCTGGGATTGAGTTGAAGCTGCAGGGGGGAAATGGCAGTTCATTCACTCCAATCTTGGTAGAGAGCTCCCAGGTGAGCAATGTCACACTGAGCCACGACTGGCAGTAATTCAAATTAGCAGAGCCTTGACAAAGTTGTGAGGGATGCCAGCTTCTGCCCTCAGCATGAGTAAGTGGGAAGCACCAGGTGTAGGACAGGGGCCAAGTGCTAGCTTAAAAAATGAGAAACCCTCTCCTAACAAGGGCTAGAAATTAGAGTCAAGATAAGGATGTTCTTGGGTCAAAGGTCTTACTATGACAGAGACTGGTGTTGAGAAGAAAATGCCAGTGATGAATCCTCATCTCTGATACTTCTAATTCATATTCTAAATGATGAACCCAAAGACACTTCTAGACACAGCTGATGATCTTCACCATTGCTCTGGTGTGGACATGGGCTGTTATGCCAGGATTTTGTCTGAACCATGGATTTAGAGCGCTGGCTGTAGCAGGACAGGAATATAGTTTGTAGGCAGAACCTTGGTGGTTTTCCTTGCAGGATGATGGAACTGCAATGGTTTTCACCTGCTGATTAGATGCAATGTTCTGCTGTTGTTCATTGTATTTGTCATTGACAGATTAAAACCTGCAGGACAAATGCAACCAGGGTGTTGTAATGTCAGTGCTTGCCTCAAAGAATTAGAGGGGCAATAACAAAACACCTTATCATTCCTAAAACTTAAATATATATTTGGGTGTTATTTTCATTTGGGTTTCTCAGTTATGATAGTGTTTTGAATCTGAAGACTGCAAATGATCACTTGTCAAGCATTAATACAACCACATATGTGTTGTGAGCCGTAGCACATACGTTAATGGAGGGCTAATAAATAGCATGTGAGAGACAGAAAAGCTAAGCTGGTACAGGGAAGGCAGAGCTCCCCTGACAGCAGCAGAACACATACTCCAGAGACCAACCAGGGTTTTCTGGGTGCTACTGACGTTGGGCTTGGTGAGGTAGGTGCTGGGCACTGGGAGCACCCTTGGGTGGTCAGTAAGCTTAGGCACTGGGTGGAACTGTTAATTGGTGTAGCTGGATTAAATGCTTTGCGATGATTTGTGGGAGGTGTTGAGAAAGAGCCCATAACAAGTACTGAAGCAAGCAGCACCAGGCTCTCCTCCTGCCCTTGTAGAACCCATGCTTGGCTTCAGGGAGATGTGGCTATGCTTATTCCTGTTGCAGCACCCGCCTGGCTCTGCCTGCTCCTCAGAGGTAGCTTCCAAGCCTTGTGCCATTTTTCACTGTAACAACAAAGCAGCACCCAGCCTCAGCCTAGTTTTTCCATCATCCATTTGATTGAATCCTTTTAGCGGGTGACAAAACACTTTCTTGAGCTCTCTTTATGGGAAACCAATCTCTGCTCCTTTTTCAAAACCTCCCTCATTTATAGGAGTCTAACAAATCCTTGGCCTTTTAAGTCCTCTCCTGTTTGTGCCTTTTTTCCCCCCCTTTCCTCCCAAAACCAACAGTTCCATGTTTGTAGCTATTTTTTCGGGGGAGGGAATAAAATACACAATGTGAAGAGGGGAAGGGTGTACACACTGACGCATGCCGCGCCGAGCATCCCCGCACAGACAAAACCCCACGTGCGCGCACATCGAGATGCAAATGATTTCCGTGAAGCTATCACTTGTAAAGCTTGACAGAAAATAATGAGAAACACTAAATCTTTTATAAGGTCAACACTCAAGCAGCTGTCAAACAAGAAAAGAATTTAGCGAAAGATCCGCAAAAACTTCCATCGCCTCATTAAATCCAACAGGGCCGGGGCCCGGTGTGGTGAGGAGGCACCGGGGCGCCTCCGTTTTGTGTCAGTAATTTGTGGTGGAGGAAGAGGGAAGACGAAACAGCCAACGCCGAAGGGGCCTTGGGGGAGGCTGGGGAATCGTTAGTGCGCCAGGAGCGGCCTCGGCTCCTAATTGGAAGCATTGGGCATTATCAACGGAGGATTTGCCTCGGCTCCCTGACAGCTCTCTAGGCCTGGAATGATAGCCCACTTGTCAGTGTAAAAGACCATTAAAAACAAACCATTTTGATTTAATTGGAGGCGGTGTGCTGGGGGCCCAGGTGAGACGCTTCATCAGCTGATGTTGGCTGCTGATGCCTTTTTCCCCCTGTATTGATGGCTTTTTTTTTTTTCTTCCCTTTCCTTTCAAAAACTGTCTAGGAAAGAGAAAGAGGTGCTGAAAGATCCTTCACAGCTGCACTGAGAGCGGCTTTCAATAGGGTTGTCAACAAATGCCATGACAAGTTAGAGAGAGGCAGGTACTTTTAAAACAGACATTATTTTGTCCAAGATGAGCTGTGCTTGGAGGTGTGCGTTGGATTATTAAGGTTACAAATACTGTGGCTTTTCCTGGCAGTAGTGCTCTTAACTGGTGTAATGAATGGGGTTAGTTTTTTTCTCTCCCCACCTTTCTAATTCTAAGAACATAGGGAAAGGCAGGACAAGGGAGTCTGGGCTAAATGATCCTTATCTGCTTCAAATGCAGGAAGGTTTCAAATAGTACCTTTGGCTGCTGTATTTAATGCCCCATGGAGATTTGGGATTTTTTTTTTGTTACCTGAAAATATAAGGGTCACAGATGTTTGCTGAAGTTCCCTGTTCACTTGGTCTGTACAATTGGATGAGTAAAGGAGAGTTAACCCACTGGAGCTGCAACCTAACATGTACCTCTCTTGGTAGATGTCCTGGTATCAGACCAGAGTGGCAGGTTTTGCGCTGACCTCATGTTTTTGAGATTTGAATCCTGAGCTTTTTCATGCCAGGCAGAAGTCTTACTTCAAACTAAGTTGTCTCTTGGTAAGTAGCATCTTGGGAGAAGGCAGAATAGGTCCACGAATGAAATCCCAAGTCCATTTACAAAACACTTTCTGTGGATTTGGAAACAGTAGGTAGCACTGAAAGTGATGGTTGATGCTCATCTGTTGCTCAACACTGTGTGTGTGGTTTTACTCTACTACAGGCACCCCAGATCTGTTACTTCATGTGTAAATGCTCTGTAACAGCAATGGGCATTGGTTGCCAACAGTTGCTTGTGCTGTCTTTAGGCACCCAGGCTTGGATGTAGATGAAGCCCGGCCTGGAGATGGTGCAGAGGTGGTGTTTTCCTGTGTCAATTGGGAGATGTTGGAGAGCAACAAAAATGGCAGAGGAATGGTGGGTTACCCTGTCTTTCAGGGAGACACAAAGAAGAGCTGATCATGGCAGAGGGCAGCATTAGGGTGTGATGAAGAAGCTGAGTGTCCAGAACACATGCCGAGGGATACTGGAAAGGCTGGACCATTGAACAGCCATCAGGTGACACTGATTTTCTGAGTATTTCTTTTTTTTCCATGGTCAGCCAGAATCCCAGCTGAAGGGAGGTTTGATCTGGTACCATGGTGAGAGAAAGCTCTTGAACTCATTGCTGTACCATGTAACTACTATTTAGGCCTCTGGAGACAAGTTTTAGAACGCTTTAACTCCATGAAATTTTGTTGCCCTCAAACCTGGGGAGGATAAATGCCATATCTGGGAAGCCAACCCACTGTGTGTATTAAGCCCAGGTTATTTAAACAGAGTCTGTGGCTTTTCTGACAAGACAACAGCTGGAAGATTACATGAGCTGTGCTTGTCAGTTCAGCTCTTCAGACAAAAATAGAAGTAAGGCATTAAAAAGAAATGTGGAACATTTTTGTGTGTATGTGTTAAACTTCAACTGTTAATTCTGATGAAGGATCAGGCTGTGAGCAGATATCGGATCCCTGGTGAGAATCAAATTCTGGAGCCCAGAATTGTGCTGCAAAGTTTATACAGTGGGGATTCTTCTAATTACTTTCAGTGGAAATTTACCTGACAGAGCTTTCCCAGGTAATGCAAGGCATATGCGGGAGAGCCGCTCAGCCGTTGACAGAGCCTTTGATTTAGTGCCAGGTTGCAAATTAAGTCTTTTGCCAAGGTACCCGAACACTTGCTCGTCAATTGCTTATCGCTTATTCATATCGCGCATTGAGTGCAGCCTGTTTCATCTGCTGGGGAAGGCAGCGTGTGTTGACAAAAGTGTTGTCCAAAGTTGCTGCATTTTCATTCCTCCCCTGTTTGGTCAAGTAAGCAAGACTATTCTCACTGAAAAGCCACCCTGTGCAAGCTGGAATTCTCTAATGAGCAAAGGAAAAACCCTGGTGTGTGTCGGTGACATGCAATGCATGGAGATATTTTGACACACAGGTGAATTGTGTCCTACATTGCTGCTGTGTGAGGTGATGTGTCCTGAATCCTTTTGGTTGACTTAACAGAATGCTGGCAATCTGCTGCAGAATGGCTAGTGTTGACTTACTGGTTTGGATTGTGACTATCAAATACTCTGATGGAGGTAGTTGGATCCTCACCCTGGGTGGCAGAGGCAAGGCTGTGGGGATGCTGTATTTTAGGCAACAGCATCCTCTCTAGAGTTTGGTTGACACTGGGAATGTCATTCTGCCTGGATGAGTGATGAGTGGTAGAGGGATAGGATACATCCCATGAGCACTGGGGACAGGGATATACTTATGTCCATACTGGGTGCCTGAGGTACAGACCCCAGGGAATGTAGCCCCACATCTACAGATAAATGAAATCTTGGTCCATAGTCCCAGCTGCATTGGCAAAATCTGAGCTCAGGAATCATGTCACTGCAGGCAGAGCAAGGCAAAGGCTGTTTGTTTGTTTGGGGGTGTGTGCAGGCAACTGAGGAAGAGGAGGGCATTAGAAGAATCTTGCTGAGGGGATCAAGGAGTTAACTTTAAGTTCTGTTTGGTTTTGTGTAAGAAATCTCCAATTCAGCAACTTTCCCTAATGAACTGCCCATCAGGACATGATTGTCTCCCTGTGACCTGTTTGTCTCATCGAGTTGTAGGCCCAGGAGACAGCAAGCCAGGTCAGTCCTCCAGAGCGAGATGTGGAGCAGGAGCTGATCACCCGGTGCGGGAGAGCCTGTAAATCACCCGGTTAGCTTAACAGCTTGGGTCATTATTCTAAAGCAGTGGGGCTGAAACCTAAATCCAAATGAAAATATAGTCAATTTGTCTATACTTTACTGACTGAATGACTATGTAATGTCATGCAGCCCTGGCAATGCAGGGAGCAAGCAGAGGCAATTAGTGGGATGGCAAAGCTCCTTTGTTTTCTTGTCTTCCGCTTCCTCTGCATGGCCTAGCATGGGACCAGGAGGTAGTCTTTCAGGGACTGAATGGAAAACCCACATTAACAGCCACTGTTAACATCCATGCCCAGTTTCTGCAGTTCTCTGTAAGGGGTCAGGGTGGGAATAGAAAAATCCTTATTGATGATTTTTATGGGTCTAAAGGAACAAAATCTCAACTTCCTGCTACCCCCTGCTTTGGGCTACAATGATCTCAGCAGCTGGGTGCTCTGCAGTGCTTTCCTCAGGCCCAGAGCATGTCAGGCTGAAAGGCATCATGCCAGATGACAGGGGTAACTGAGTGACAAGAAGGGTGAGTAGCTTGAGGACATATCACATCCTTGCACCAGCCTCAGGTCACATGGGAAAATAGTCTAAAGTGGGGCTCTGGTCAGGGATGTGGGATCTCTGAATGTACTTGCCCAGAGTTTGAAGTTGTTCTCAGGTAATGAGCGCCTTCTGTAATAGCCAGAGCAGGTCAGTGTCATTGAAGGCTGGAAATAGTAGGTGGGAGTCTCCTAACAAGCTTTCTGTGAAGCGATATTTTTGTGGTTGCTCTTCCTACCTCTTTTTGAGCAGTAGAATGACAGTTATATGGATTAAAGACAGTATGTTGGTAAACTGCCTACGGTGGTTAGTGCCAGCTGCTGGCTTCACAAGGCACTGGGTCCTAAAAGAAATAAAGCCATAAAGCAGTTATCCATGACCACAGAAAAGCTTGAGAAAAAGGTTTCATGAGGACAGAAACACTGTAAGAACAAGGTCCTTCACTTCTTTGGGGCACTGCTCTCTATTGTTACTCTCACAAAAGCAGAATTGATTGTGACACTGAAGGATCCTGAGTTTGATTGATAGGTTGGTCCAGTTTGTCTTTCAGGACCATTCTACCACCAACTTTACAGAGGTGGTTAAACCACAGTTTGGAGGCTACCAAGTGTCTTTGGAACCATTAACTTTTTGAGGGTTGTTATTGCTTCTAATTGGGTAAACATTTATGGATGTTCAAGAGAACTTATTTTTCTATGGAGGAAATCGTGCACTGAAACTCAAGTGAGTAATGAATTTCCTGATCCAAGATCTAACATGGGCTGTGCCTCTGAGATCTGCAGCTGGGGAAAGGCAAACCTTCTAGGTTAACATAATGAGAGAGGAGGAGTACAGAAAATCTGCAGGGGCTGTGCAAAGTGAGCTGTCCCTCCTCCCCAGATGCTGCTCCTGGGAAGGAGGGGAAGAGGAGAGGAAGGAGAAAAGCAGAGAGGAGAAGAAAAGACTCAGGGGTTTGAGAGCTGTGTCTGGGGGACAAACCCAACCGCAGTCATGGATGAAACAAAAGAGAAAGCATGAAGGAAAACAGGCTGAAAAATGAATAGTGATGGAAAGGTCTGGGGTGAGAGGAGCTCTAAAGAGGAGGCTTGCCCCAGTATCTCGTGTGACTTACACAATCTGTTTAACAGCGATCGGTCATGTTCTTTCCCTGACACTAGCTGCAGCAGCAGCTCTGTGCTGACAGGCAGTGGGGAATAAATGATTACTGACATATGCTAATCGGACAGTCTTAAACAGGACGTAAGAAGAATACATCAAGGTGGTGCAAAACACATTTCTTGGTTGAAACTCTCCAACTTGTACAAGTAAATTAGTTTCAGGAAGTCTTAAGCCTTCTTTGTTGTTTTAAACTGAAGTTAAAAATCAACAGCATGGCAAAAAAATTACCCCATCAGAACAAGGGCTAAGGCAGAAGGCTGAAAGGCTCTTTGCAGTGGTATCTATCAATGCCAGATATTATTTTGGCCACATAAACTCCCTGCAGGGTTTCTGTGTTTTCAGACTTTCTGGAGTCTCCATTCTGCCTGCCCAGCTCTTTTCCCTTCCTTCCTAAAATACCCCCTAGCTCTTCACTTGAAGTTTCCCTGTAATTTACACCACAAACATAGCTAACAAAATACAAACAGTTACCCTAGAGCATATCAGGATGCACAGATGAATTCAGGGAGGTGCTAAGATTCCATTTCCAGAACAAGAAATCTTCACCTTGGGTCTTATTTGGATCAGTTAAAGGAAGTGTCATGCACATCTGTAACCTGGCTAGACCCTCTGCTCAGTCTCAGGGTGAATATTGTCAATCAGGTAGTTTAGGGAGGTTTCAAAAGTGCAGGCTTTCTGGAAAGCTATTTCTTGGGGTGAAAAATTCATCTTGAAACTTCTGATGTGTTTTAAATTGGTTATGGTGGAGCTGATAAAATGGCAGGCTACCAAAATGCATGCTTAGCTGTTCTGCTTGTGTAGGGTAGCTGTGGGAATACCAGCAGAAAACAAAGGCCGACTCAGTACTAACTGCAGGATACAAAAACATGCTTTTCATCTTGCAAAAAGGCATGGAAGTGCACATGAGTTAGAAAATAAGTCATTTGACTCTTATCTGGGCATCTGCATCTTCCAGGTCTTATGGCTGCAAAAAAGTACCCCACCCTGAAGTCCAAAAGGGGTGATGTTTGAATGTGTCCCATGCAGGACCATTTAGGGTCTGAATTTCCAGGAGCTCTGAGGAAGAGCCCTCGTGTCTACCTTCATTGTGTACTGAAGTGTGTCCTATCCAGACCCTGTGTGTTATCAGGGCACGTGGGCAAGGCTAGAAGGTGTCCCTGAGTTCAGGTAAGTGCTCCATACCTTCTCCAAGCTGGGTAGATGCCAAAAGGACTCCTCCTTTGGAGGTAATGGGTTTTTGCGCAGTAATGTGGTGCGAGTTTCACGCACTTTCTCTTTCTGTAACCAAAGGTAAACAAGAGTAGGCTGAAATGGCTGCAGATCTATATGCATCAGGATGGTGTCATGATATATAAAGTATATAGGCAATGTAATGACACTGATATCAATACATTGTAATGGTAATGTGATGATGAACAAGACTACAAGTCTCTCTGCCTGGCTGATCAGAAGTGCCTGATCTGGGTGGTTTTTCATGTCTACGCAGCTAATACTGATCTCTAAAACATACTGATGAGACTAACAGCAGCAGCTTCCAGCTCTACATCTGCTTTATTTGGCATCCCAGTGAGATGACTGCTGCCTGTGCTCCGAGCTAGAGCAATGGCTCATCACTAGCTGGGAAAGTCTCTTCTACCACCCCCACTACAGGAGGGTTTCCTGGCTGTCCTGGATGTTGATTTCCTGATTAATTGCAGCTTTCAGTGCTTGATAGTCCCAACATGAGCCAGTGCAGGTACCTGGTGAATGTTTTGGCCACTGTGTGAAACCTTAGACAATCTGTCTGCTCTTTGGTTTAGGATGTGGGTTTTTAACTGAGTTATTGGTGGCTGCAGGCTTTGGGAACTTGATGGAGGGAGCCTAGTGATTAAAACCATCTACCATTAATAGATAAGGTAGGGATGCACTTTTGAACACCCTAGGCTGTGTATTCATAAAGTAGCTGCTAATTAAGAACACTGTATTCTTGCACTTCAACTATAAAACATAGTTTGTGATGGCAGTAAGCCCATTGAAATTGGTCATTACCATATTAGCTCAACTCTTCTTTGAGCCATTAACTAATAAAACAGTCATTGGCTGCTTTTAAATGTTCTTACAATATTGGTTTGTTTAACAGCACAGCACTGCACTCTAGCAACTGCTGTGGGTGCTGGTATCAACCACACCATGCCAGAACCAGGGCTGATGCTGGTCCATTTGTTGGCTATTCCATTGCTTTGTCCACTGTCACAGGTAACCTGAGCAGAGCTGATGCTGTCCAAAGGAGAGCCTGCAAAACTTCTGGCATGAGTATGACATAAACACCAAAGATAATTTGAAACTTAATTCTTTGTTACAGCAGGGTGTTTTACTATTGTAGCAATGCAAAAAGAACCAGAACCTCTATTTTAATTGATATTGGGCATTTAACCAGGCAACCTTGTACCTAGAGGCATACTGATGCAGGCAGGTGCTTGATGATAGCTAGAAAAGTATCTCTGTGAGACAAGTCTCCAAGCCTTTGAAAGGCCTTGGCCAAAGCACTGTTGCCCTGGAGAACTTGCTCAGCCCCCATGCATAGCTTCAAATACAAAAATACTTAACCCCACAACCCACAAACACCACCTTCTCTTTTGTCTCTAGAGCACACACATTGTGACTTGCATATCTGGTGTTTGCCCCTACAGGGGATGCTCTGGCTGAAGCCAAGCCCATCTTATCTGGGAAGCAGCTCATCTTTGTTAGGCTTCACCAGCCTTCTAGTAGTCAGGGAAGATGCTTTCTCAGATGAAAGCCCTTCCCATGGCTGGGGGAAGCCCATCCATTGTGGCATTATGCCTGGCAGCAGTGCTATGCACAGCAAGAGAAAGCACTGCTGGAGTCTTACCACCTTTTTCTTTTCCACTTGCTCAGCTGTTGTCAGGGCTCTCTGCTGCTCCATCCACAGCTGCTGGTATCTGTGGTGGAGGAGGTCAAAAAAAGGAGTGCAAGACCTGCAAAACATTGAAAAGAAAACAGCATAATCCCCAGTGTTAATATTTTTTTACCTTCCCATGCTGATTCATATCTCTGCTCTTGGAAAGTCTGACTGGTAAGAATCAGTCACCATCACACTGGAAGAGGCTTTCTCTTCCTCAAGAAAGCCTTGAACCCAGATTCATTTTCAGTGCATATTCTGCAGCCTGCACACCCTTGTGATAACCTGTAGCACGGTTGTGCTAGAGGATTCTCCAGAATTGGCACAATTTCTATCTTTGCAAAACCCTCTACAGGGCCCATATTACCACCTCTGTTCAAGCCTCAGTGTGCAGGAAGCACAAAGCACCGCAACTGTGGCTCAACTTTGGGCCCTGCTATGGCTCCAGGAGAATGTTTCCCAGCTGGTACCTGATGATGGGTAATGAAATCACTGAATGGGGCAATGTTTGGAAGCAGAGAACTGGGCTTTTGTGCTGCTACCCTGGAGCTCATAGGGAAGCAGAGAACTGGGCTTTTGCACTGCTACCCTGGAGCTCGTAGGAGCAGCTCTGGCTGGGTCCCCTCCATGCTGACACTGGGAACTGAAGAACCACTGGGTGTGAAATAGGTTTTGCTAAAATAACACTGATTTTACTATTGAAATGTCACTACTGTGGTATACCAAACCCCACAAACACATGGAATGACTGATTGGGTGAGAGGAGTAAGTGTTGTCCTAAGCAGTCTAAATAGACATAAAAATTGACTCCAAGCAGAATCAGGCATCTGCAGCAGAAAGGAGAGCTGGAATGCTAAGCCCTGGTCTAGTACTTCAGATGCAGAGGTATATTTGCCTCTTGAAGCAGCATACCAAGAAGCATCCTGGCCAGGAGAAGACAGCAGCAGAGAGGTGCTACAGATGACCAATGGTTCAGTAAAAATAAAAGCAGTTGCTTGCTGGTCAGTGTCCTGTTCAGCTCCTCTGAGCTATTGTCAACCTGACCAGCTTGTGGCAGAGCTGCAGCTTGAAATGGTTGAGTCCTGCTCCTTGCAAGTGAGGATACTTCATCAGCATGGGAGGCAGAACTGGCAGTGGTGGCAGCAGCAGGGTTCTTACCTTGAGGACAGCATATCAGTTATTGCTGTGGTCCTGCTGCTATTCTTTCCCCCAGATACAAACACTTGAAGGTGATGGAGGACCCCAGCCTCAAATTTTATTGGTCCTTGTCCTTGCACACCTTGCTGGGGAGGGATTCTTCCATCTCGCAGCAACCAAGGACTGTGGAGCTCCAGTTCTGCTCCCACCTGTAGCATGTAGCTCCTTCAGCTGCAGCTCCTGTGATAGAACGCAGTGCTTTCTCTGCCTGTTCAGACTAACTGGAAGACACGGGGGGGATAGGAGTAACTACTGGGCTGCTTTTGGGCCACCGTCTCCACCAGGTTACTTCCTGTAGAAAGCCCATGTGCCACAGGGTGAGCTGGTGCTTCGTGGCTTTTGGCAGGAGTAGGCCAAAAATCAGTAGCAGCCAGCTTTTAGCAGTTTGGAGAATCTTTGACGATCACAGAGGGCACGAGCAGCGCATATGCAAATAGTAACTCTTCTGTTTCTTGTTCCTTCACCCCTGTGGTGACTTTTATTACTTAATTATTGCACACCACATGCTTCAAAACAGCCTAATCTATGATCGTGTTTTCTAATGATACTAGATGTGCAATCCAGCAATATACGTCCCAAGGGGGCATTCATATTGGAGGAGACATCCTTCTGCAGACCTCCTGTTTCATAGATCACATGCTGCAGGGCTTTTCAAGGCTTCACTTACAAATCAGCTGTGCTGCTCCAGATTGTTATCTGGAGACACCTAGTGCCAAAGGTGACACCCAACATTCACCCTTTGTTGTCCTTCTTCCCCTCCTTCCCTTCCAGTTTGGCATCTCATGATCAGAGCAGGGCAAAATATTTGCAGAGGATGAAAGATATGGCAGACCTGTGGTCAAGTGTCTTATTTTCTGAGTAGGTCTCCGGTATTATTGCATGGAGTAAATCTTGGGATTTCTGGCACAAGCATACGGTGAGCTTTGCACATGAGCTTGGAGTTTGTTTCCTTGGCCCGTCCTTTTGCTCTCCAAGGCAGGAGCTTGCCTGATGTGCAGAAATAGCAGGGAGGGACATAGGAAAATATCGAGCCTTTGTGTGTAGTGTTTGATTATTGATTTTTGTAGTAGCTGAATGTGTTTTTACATCTCTATGGAGGTGACTTTTACCATCTCCGCTGGACCAGCCAGTTGGTGACTGATTAGTCCACAGCTGGCTTGTAAGTAAATGCTTGAAAGGACACATTTGGGTTGATGCTCTTCAGAGATCCTTCCCTGCCGTGTGATTAATCGCATTTAAGTCCTGATCCAGCAAAGTATAGAATCATGCCTGGAATGATACATGCATGAACTGCCTCTTTGAAATCAGTGGGAATGACTCGTGTGCTTAGTTATGCACATAAGCTTTGGTGGGGCTGTAGGGCATGAAGCTTCACGTGTCTTTTCCTGCCTCTTGTGAGAGAAATACTGATGAGGTGGGGAAGAACAGGGGATATCAGTAACACACTTTGACTGAAGTTACTGGAGAAATTTCAGCAAGGTGGCTTTTTCTTTGTAGGTCAACCACTGATCTCATCGGAGTGGATGGGGAATTTTGGCCTTGATATCGGTGCTGCTTGGCTGTGTGACAGGAGTTCTCATTTGTAGCTGGCCTTTGGGAAAACGTCCTCTTGCCTTAGTGTTACTTAAGGACAGGAGTAAATGGCTTATGTGTTCTGTTTCCTTTTGTCACCCAGCCCAGATGTCACTCCTCTGAACCGGGAGGATTTTGCTGTCATCTGTGGGTGCTGTGGGGAGAGCAGGGCAAGCATCCACTGAAAACAGTTATTGTGGGTTAAAATCCATCTCGTTCAGAGTAAATCAGGTCTCCTTGTTTTGGCACAACCACCCTGCCACGACAGGAAAGGGAAAGACGTTCTGATAGGATGTAACAAATTATTTATAATTGTGGAAAAAATAATCAGATGCTTCCTTTTATAGTCAAATAGTTGGAGCCACTTCTAATGCTGACATTTCCTAAATATTTTAAAATGTATCTGTGCACTTTTTCAAAACTATTATCCCTGAAACAGTTCCTGTCTCTTTAATAGACTCTCTCTCTAATTTGCTTTCAAGAGTCAGGGTACAGACCTATTTTCAACCGAAATGACAAGCACCTGCTAGCTTGGTTATACAATGTGGTATGCAAGTCTGACAGAAGTCTCCTAGAAAAGAAGGTGCAGCCTCCTAATAGGCTATTTTACTGTGAAAACAATGTTAAAAAGTATAATAAAGTATTAACAATATTAAAATAAAACAGTGTAGGCCTTAAATGAGCTACAAACTAGTTAAATCTATTCCATTCAATATGAGCCTTCAGTGCTTTGCAGCTGATACCTCAGAGCTGGGATTTGTCTAAAATGAAGGCACCAGGGACATGCAAGAAAAAAGGTAATTATAATTTGCAAACATTAGGCTGACATTTTTTTTGTGTATGTGCGTATGAATTCTGACAGCTGTGATTTGCGCCACGCCAAAAAGTGCTCTATCGAGCTGGGAAGGGCTCACTTTCTGGCAGGCCATCCTCAGAGCAGCAGCTCATTAAAACTTTGGAGAAGGAGAAGTTGCCGAAAACAGGAAGGCATCAGAACCATCTGAGGGACTTTCGGTACATGCTTGTTGAAAGGTGTTTGAGAAGAGAGCCTTGGGTCTGACAAACTGGAATTTTAGTACGCCTCTCCGTTCACAGTGGGGCAAAATAATTGGTCATCAGTGACTACTAATTTGGTTTAGTAGCCAGAGGCAGTTTTTTTTCTTCCCAGAAAATCAATGACAGTGCCGAGGTCTGTTCAACGTGATTCAGCTCAAGACAGGTCCTCATTTAGCTCTTGATGCTTCTTCCACTGGAGACAGCTATTTTGTTAAAATGAAATTAAAATCTAGCTGTAATACTGGGCTCCGGGAGCAGCACCCATCAATGCCATGCTGCTCTTGGGGTTTCAGGGTTGTCAGTCTTCCCTCAAACTTATTTTCAGAGGTTTATATATCAACTGGAGGAAAAAAAGAAAGGTACTTGGCAAAAGTGGATACAAAGGACTTTGCTCAGGAAGCAGGTTTATACCAGCTTAAAAGGTGCAATCAATTTTATTGCCAAGTTGTGTTGTAAAATGGTAAAACTTGACTTGTGATAGCCTTTTTCTTGTATAATTCAAAAGCATAGGGGTTTGTAAATATTTTAGTGCAAACTTCAGCCTTTGGATTTTCCAGGTAGCTCTCCAGCCAGGGCAGAGAGCTGCATAGGTCCTGCAGCACTCATCCTGCTGCTGGTCAGGACAGGCTCCAGTGGGAAGCAGAGCAAGTGAGCAGAGGGCATGCACAGGCACTGGCTCCCGGGTGGCTGTGCAGATGTTTGGGCAGCACTGATCCACTGCTCTGATTTCAGTGGCAGCAGGATCTGGCCCTCTGTGGGTGCTTATGCAATAGATCCATCATATAATAGAATATCTTACAGTTGTGATATTAAAACTTTGTGGCAACACCACTGCCTATCCTGAAAGCTTAACCCTTTCTTGAAAGATCAATGAGGTTTCAGGGGAGTTTAGTCCTTGCTGATGTCCTTCCATCTAAGATGATGTACTTCTGTTGCACAGCAAGGATCTGTTTGTGTGGTCTTCAGTCCAGAGGGGAGACAGCTTTAGAGGGCACCAACTTTGTATTCCTTTCTTGTGTACTTTATGATGGGAAGGGTTTGTTCTGTATTAGTAGTGTCCATAAAGAGAGCTTTCCCTGCTCCAGGCCAGGTCAGACAAATCTATTCCATTTGGTTTCTTACCCAGAACCAGTTTGGTCTCCAGCATATCTGGGGCGTGTGACTCCTTGGTGCAGCTTATCTTGAGCACATAAATCACAAGCTGTGGTCTGTGATTCTGCTTGGTGCCTTGGGTGCTTGGCACCAATGCAAGCAGCAGTATGGCACTAATGTTCAGGTCCTTCTGCCCTGAAAGGGGGCTAATAGCACAGGAAAATTCTGATTACAGTTTCTTTGTAGTGCTATATTGTCTCCCTTCCTCCCTCATTACTAATGGGCTGGAGCTAGCAATCCATCTACCCTTAATTTGTCTCCAGCAGGAATCTGGGGTATGATTACAGCTCTGGCCCTTGTGTGAGAGCCGGCACAGCCCTGGTATCCCCCTGCAAACTGCCTGGCTCTGCCTCGCCTTAATTGTTCCCCTTTGGCCGGTTGGACCCGTCTCTTCTAACAAGGGCAGTGAGGAGGGCCGAGGTAATTGAAGCACTTAGCCACACTCCCAAGCATTGCCTCCTGCAGCTCATTAGGAAAGAGGCCGCTGGGCTCTTCATTATTTCTTTTAATTGTTTGTGGGTTTTGCATAACTGTGAATGGCAGAAGAGGGATGTGCAGTTAGTGGTGAATTCTTGACTTTGAAATTTGTATAAGAGGTCACTTACAATTTGTTAACGCTTTCACAACAGTGAATTCAATTAGTGGCTCTGGCAGCCCCTGCACATATGTGTGCGGGTGTGTTTGTGAGGAGAGGGAGATATGGCAAAACAAGCAGGCTGTGAATGTGAAAGCTCTTCATTTTCCTAAGAAGCTTGTGCACTATACAGTAAAGTTACAGCTTTATGGTCCTCTAAATAGGTCCTGGCAATAAACCCATGGAGAGGCCTGAAAGATCATTTTTAAATGATCTCCACTTGTCCTCACTTTCCATTAACCACTGAAGAAAATAACAAGAGAAAAATTGCTAGAAAACACTTGGGGACCAATTTTTCTTTTGCAGTTTTTGGGCTGGCAAAACTCACTTGAAATAGGGGACCCTCCATCCACACAGCAGCTGCAGGATCCGTGCCATCAAAGCACTGATTACTCTGATTTTTCTGAAGCTTCTTTACAATCCTTGTAATTTGGATGAGGAAATAACAATATAAAATATTTCACTGTGGGCAGCCAATGAGGCAGTGGCTTCTTGTAAGTGTCAGAGGATGTGTTATTTTGCTCAGAGGGCTCATACGTATAGAACAGTAAAAAGAATAAAATCCATTGTAAACATGCACTTTAAAAGATTTATCAGATGCTCATAGCTGTACTTAGGAGTACACATCGTTACAAGAGCACCAATTTGCTTTACTATTCCCTCCCAGGCCAAGAGTGAGATGTATACTTGTAACGGTCCTAAATGCACACACAGAACACGTCTTGCAGTGAAGATATGAAGCCAGCTCTTGCCCATTAAATAACTGGGTTCACAAGCTGGAATTTGTGTATTAGCATTGATTTTTGGGTTGCAGATAGCCTTTGGCTGACTTAATTGAAGATGATTTAGTTTGTCTTCAACACATTTGTCTGCTGTTACCCTCAGAAAGTCAGGTGGGAGGTGATTACAGGACAGAGCTACTCTGCCTGGAGGTCTCAGTCCATGGCTGAGTGAACAGTGCTCAGGCTGCAGCCATCAACAAATGCAAAACATCCTGATGAGTTAAAAACCAAGGGAAAAAAAAAGCCCACTACACTGAGCAAAACAAATCGAAGAGCAAGGTCTTCCCCTTGACCTCCATCCCATGCTTGAATCTCCCTGGCTGGGTGGGAACATTACTTTGCTTGAAAGGAAAAGATGACAATGAGGGCTGGAAAGCTTTGCTTTCACAAAAGAGATTGTGTGGTTATTTCTCTCTGACCCAGGTTTTCATTGCACAGACTGCAAAACGAGAGATTTTCCAGGGGAAAGAAAGTCCACTTGTGGCATAAAGTAGTTTTAGATGGTAAAAGTTAGGAAGAAATTCTTCAGCCAGTTGTAATCAATGGAGATAAACCCATGAACAACAGCCAGTTGAGGGAGTAAATTACCTTCCTATTCAGTGCAATGCAGCTGGTAATAAGGGATCTAAATCTCTTTCTTTAGATCTTTTTCTTTCCCAGCTCTGTGCAGTACCCTAACCTTAGGCTAAACCATGACTTGGCTGCTTGTTTTCTTTAAAGCTGGGAGCCTGAAGCAGTCAGAAACTGCTAAAACTGCAGTAACTGCACTGAAGGAGACCTGGTACCACGGTGCACTCAGGGTATTTTTTGGAAAGGGTTCTGCCCAATAAGATGCAGCCACTCAGGCACCAGGCAGCATGATCCAGGCAGTTGTGGCTGGAAGCTCTGTGGTAGCTGATGTACGCACAGCGATGTGAGCACATACCCAGCCTGGAACATCTCCGGTAGACGAAAATTATTCTTGAAATAGAAATTCTTATCTTAGCAATGTGAGAATGGTGGCAGAAACACAAAGTGCCTTTGCTGTGGAGCTGAGTAGAATATGCAATTATCTAAACTATATTTTTTAACTTGGTTGCATTTTTTGGTGCCTCAGCCTGACAGTGGTTCCAGTCACGGTGGTACATTTTCACAAGTTTTGTCAGATCTCAGATATTACTTTTCTAAAACTTTTGTTTGCCCCAGTCTTGGATTTTTTTTATGGTTTCACTGTATTTTTATGTGTTTGGCTTCTAGGGATTGTGGATCAGATGTGGGCTTGCTCAGATATTCATCTTTCACGCCTGTCCAGCTCTTCCTGGTGGGCTCTCTCCAGGAGCACCCTCTGCTCTTCAGTATTGTTTCTCTGGCATATCTTTGCAGCTGGTCTATAGCTAGATTAGCTTTTTTTTTACAGGGCCATATACTAGTGACATGAGATGTTCTTTAAGTGTCCCAAAAATAAGCACAACAGAGCACTGTGTGTGCCAAAGAGATGCTAGAAATATCTCGGTACCTTTTGGGCAGCTTTCTAAGCTTTGGTGCTTCTGGACACATGGACACTTTGAGTGGAAAGGCCCCTTGCAAAGCAGAAGCAAGAGCATTGAAACCTCCCTTCTTGAGGAAGGTGAAAGATAAGGACAGAGCAGTCAGTTATGCCAGAAAGCTGCAGGGATAGCCAAGGTAACAGCTGAGCTGCTAAAGGCCAGGGAAAGAATTGTCAACAGAGCATTAGACAATTGCCCACGATACAAAGAAAAGAGGTGGTACTGGATAACTGACACTCTTGGCCAATTGTAACAGTTTGAAGAAGAAAGATTGCAGTGACCAAATGCTTTGGAGAGGTGAGTTTGCTGCAGGAACATGGTAAAAGCAGCTGTCAAAGGATTAAAACCAGCTTTGGAGAATAGGAGGTTGAATGATAGGAGGGGATAGTTAGAAGGAAAATGGGATGTAAAATTCAGGAAAGGGACGGTTAAAGCGAAGGCAGACAGTAGGGGGGGACCCGGCAGGAGACACAGGGATGACAGAGTGCCAGGGAAATCCTGCCAGCACACCCAAGGTCAGCCCAACCTACAGGCCAACTGCCAAGTGGATGGCAGTGTGTTGGAGGCAGGGTTATGGCCATGCAGGGTTTGAAGGAGGTTCAGGTGTAGAATGGCAGAGAATGGAATGTCTGTGCAGTCCTTGAGTCCAGGAATATGTTCTGGGACATAGTATGCAGGATTAGAAAACTCACACTACTAAGAAGCAAATGAAAGCTTTTCTCCAAAAGCAGCCCTGGAAATGCTGGAGAGTGTGCTCTTGCTGAGGACAGACACTGCACTGCTAGCTCCTGGGGAGAAAACTTGTGTTTGGGGTACCAACTGTGTGCTGGTGTGTCTTGGCTCCAAACTCCTTGTGTGACCTTGTGCAAATCAATGTAATCTGAAATCCAGCTGTAGACAGCATCCATATCTCTGTGCTTACTTCTAGTTCTGAAAGTGACCATTTAGTGTCTGCTGATTTCAGTGCACATTGAACTTCAATCAGAAAAGGTGTTTAGGGCGATAAATGTAGGTCTGGACATTTACTGGAGTTTCACCTTGAATAACAAGCTGTGTTAACATGGGTGAAAATTCTGGAGGTCTTCAGACTCTGCGTCTTTAGATCTCCAATATCATCAAAATACCCAGCCTACTCAGTGCTCTTCATCCTTCTCTTATAAAACAAGGTAATTACACAAAGAGTAGGGGTGTTGAATACACCTGTTAGTAGAGCTGTAGTAGGATTACCTCTAAAGGAAAGGACCTGGGATTTGGGTCCAGGGTGACAGCAACCCAAATCTGCACACATCTTAGGCTATTCAATGTGCCATGCACAAAGCACACGGATGAGGGGTGGTTTTAGCTCCTAGAGGAGAGGTATTGCCAATGATGAGCATGTTCCTTGAAAGAAAACCTGTAAGGCCTATTTGCAGTGGGGATGAGAGCTGGTGCAAGTGAAGCTGAGCATGCATGCACAGTAAGGTGGTTGTTACCCCAGTGTTATGCACGCTGGACATGTGCTCTCTTCCAAATTGTAGCTTGCACAAGGCAGCTCTTGTAGAGATCAGAAGAAGGAACAGGAATTGCTGGAGCCTCACTGGAGGATGCCCCATGGGGGAGGCTGGGACCCTACCACATCCTCGTTACCGCTGACCTTGGCATGAGCACTGCCTGCTGATGGATCGGCTACGGAGCTGGACAAGACCCTGGGGAACCACTGTATTATCTATTATCGTCCCATCAGTGCCTCCCCTGACCCCTCCCAGCTCTGAATGCCACAGGCATCAGGGAGGGAATAAATCTCTGTCTGATACTGAGAGAGAGAAGGGAGAGAGAGCAGGAAAAAGGAGAGATGAAAAATGTCCTTTTTATGGCTCTCACAACAAAGCTGGCCTCGTGATTCGTAGCAAACATTTTTCTGGGAAAAGGGAGGGAGAAGAACAGGGGGGAATCAGCAAAAAAGTGGAGCTGCTTCTCTCCCCTGGAAGATGTCCACAGGGAATTAATAGAGGGATATGGGTGACCTTTGAAGGTAAATATCCCAGGAAAGGAAAGAAGCCTTGGAGCTTCAGAAAGCCCACTCCAGTGTCTGACACTGCCTGCGAAATGCTCCACGCAGTACGCATCCTCTAGGAATGGAAAGCGGAGACATAAGCAATCTGCCATGCTAGAAGGAGCAGCAGGGGCAGGGTGTGATTAATAAGGCACTAATAGCAACCGCAGCATTTGTGTTTGTTTCTATTTGGAATGATCCAGGAGAGCTCTAGTACTTGAGCCTGGGGAGAACTCCTGACCTGGGTATCTTTAGGAGACAGAAGCCTTTGGCAGTGCAGCCCCAGGGCTGGGGATATGTTGTCAGGGCTTGAGTAGCCGCTGCACATTATCCACTGACAGTCGTAAGACCACAAACCTATTCCTGAGACAACTGCTGAGTTGTTTGGGCCTTGTAACCAGCTGTGCTGCTGTTCCTGGGGAGGCAGCCCTGCCCTGAGGCTGCATGCTGGCAGTAGCTGCAATTCCAGCTGTGCAGAGCAGCTGCAACAGGGCTATGGGTGCAGAGTAGGAGTGTCTGTGTTGGTGTTCTGGGGAGTGTCCAAGAGCATTGCCATCATCAGGCAAAGTGCAATGGGAAGAAACCTTCGCTCTCTGTCCTCCCTAGCTGTACTGTCTGTGCATGTTGGGGAATGACATGCAGGCTATTTTCTTTCTGAAAAACATCACTGCACCTGGTGTGTTTATCAAGGTGAACATTTCTAAAGGCAAGGAAATGCCTGAAGTCAGGGAAAATGACTGTGTGCCATTGTTCTTTTCTGCCTCAGATGCGCATGTTGTGATTACCTTCCTAAGTTTCAGCACTAAGAATACAATTGAACAGAGCTCAGAGTCTGAAAGCAGAATCAACTTAAATCCACTCATAACCGAATAATTTTTAACAGGGCAGGTTTTGGGGAACCTGGTCAGCTGTGATTAGGGACAGGCTTGGGCTGGATAGTGCTCAGCAAAGCTGGTATCTTTAACTTGCTAGTCATGGAAAAGTGTGTTAAATTCCTGCTTTTACTGAAATGGCTGTAACAACTCTTTCGTAATCCCAGTAATTTGATTTTGTCTATAACGTGCTTTTAAAGTAAAGGGATAAATACAATCAGTCGGCATAAAAGGTAGCTATTAAGAAGCAGGCAAGTTGTACAATAATAACTTTAAATTAAAAGTCCTTTCCCACTACTTCTGCTATTGTGGGGTCTGCAGATTTTCCTTCAAACTTTTGAAACGTGCCTAGACTTCTTACAGGCATTCATTTAACCTCCGTTTATGAAGAAATAAAGCAAAATTGATGTTGATTTTGGTCTACATTGGGGGATACTTTTGCAACATAAAAGCCCTTTTGCCTGCAATTTGCAGAGCAGCCCTGTCACATTGGTGAGAGCTGATACTGATAAAGATAAAGCTTTATAGCTGAGGCATTTGCAGCTAACAGCAAGCTAATGCTACATTTTCATTTTAATGCAATTAATGTTAATGTCTGCTACGAAAATTGTCATTAAATACCATTTTAAAATCCATTCAATTTGCATATGCAAAGCCCATTTACTATCATGTAAAATACACAGTGCCATTCATCATGTCTCTTCTCTAGAATTTGTTGCTGTTATTTTTCTGTAGTGATTATTATCCAGCTCTTAAAATGAAACCTAATGTCTGATCCAGACCTCCATAGAGCAAGAAAACATTCTGTGCTCTAGCAGCAGCAGGGCTGCTTTGGAGCCACTTGCAGAGGCTTCGAGCGCTTGTTTGTTCTAGACTCGTACTGGTTCTTCCACACTGCTGTGCAGTCCAGCTTCCCTCATGCTCCTGTGGAGGACAGGTAGGGGAGGGACCTAGAAGTGAGTCTAAGGTGCCAATGTTCTCCCCTGCCTGGAGACTCCCTGTTTCCCGGTGAGAAAGCAGCAAAGCAGGCAGCTGAGAGCTGGTATGTGAGGGGGATGTGAAATGGGTCAATTTTAAGTGCTGTATCTGAACCTCAGGTAGGACTCCTGCATGCAGGATGCTTTGTAAAAATCTTTTGGAAGACGTTGCGATGCAGAAGACCTGACTCGGTGTGAAGCCTTAACTAATCTGCTGCATTGCAAGGGTTAAACCCTTCTGAAGGGTTGCTGAGAGAGCCGCATGTACCAGCTCTCCCCTCCAGCTCTTGGGAGGGAGCCCAAGAAAGCAGGAGGGGGCAGTGAAAAACTTCTTTGCCTTTGCTCTGCTGTACTACCAGTTTCTGCCCAGTGCAGGGAGGCAAACCATCAAGTGGGAGAGGGTAGGATAAAGAACTTCAACTCATCCTTAACTGCACCAGAGTATTCCAACCCATGTCATTTCAAATAGAAATGCTGTTGCTCTGGTTTTCTGACCCTGGGAAGCCATTATTTTGGCTTACAACTTTTCATGTCCCTTTAAGTTAAAGGATTTGCATTGAACATATTTTTAAGAGGCTCCAAGTCCTTAGTGCCCCAGGTGAAACGTTGACATATTGTGGCATCTAGATTAGATTTAGGTAGTTGATTATCTGGCATGCTAGTGCAATCAGACACGGAAGTGACGCTGTGACTCAGTTGGACCATGTCTAGGTTCAGGACACCCGTTTTTTGGAGACTGTGAGAGCTGAGATGTGTTGGAGATGTACATGTGAGGGTAGGAAGGGATAGACTCATTCTGAGAAGGGCCCCAAGCCTTCCCCCTTACCGTGTTTTGATGCCATAAGTCATGTCTGCAGGTAGTTCAGGAGAACACTTATTGAAGTGACTGTTTGAATCATCTTTGCGCCGAATATCCTTTGCTTTGTAGTATAAATTATATTCATGGGCTGTGGTATAACCAGCTTTCAGAGCACCGCGGTTCATGGCAATGTAGTCTCGGGGCATCTCCTGAACTAAATGAGCCCTGGGCTTTATGGTGTTCCAGTGGCCTATTGCTGGAGACAAAAGGAAACATGAGAGACAAGGAGAAAAAGGTCAGGTACCTTGGGTAGCTCCTATTAGGGAAGGCAAGTTGACGTTTATGCGTCATGTCCAAGGGCTTTGCATGGTGTGCATGTCTTTATGCCACAGCTTCATCACTTCACCATGGAGTGAACTTCACATCTTATCCCACTGCATTTCATATGGGGATATCTTCCATCTGAGTTGGATGTCTTTGCATCCTTTACCCTGGCTTGCTCAGCAAGTCTGATTTCACAGTGAAATTGTTCATGAGAGCACAAAGTAGGAGCTTTAGCATGGAATTGGGCATATGATTCACCCCCTGCAGGTACCATATCCCTCTCTGCTTGGGCTCTGTGTGATCCTATAAAAGCTTACAATATGATAGAGAAACTTTATTAGTCATGAAGCATTTTGGGTGATGTAAATAAAAGTGGAGAATGTTGGATTTCTCCTCCTCCAGCTTGATGAGAAGTATTAAAGAGCACTGGGAAGGAGATGAGATTCCCTGCCAGCATTAGGATCTTGTTGCAGGTCTGTATTTTAGTGGTGGTGTCATACCTTCAGGGACTCCTCCATCTGTCCTCTTGATGTAAAACCCATATGCAAAATCAATGCCTGGCAGGGTATAGCAGTTTCTCTGGGGCTTCCCCAGTTCTGCCTGTGGAAGAGCGAAGTTAAAGGAGAAGTGTAAAGGCCTTTCCTGATTAGCTTAAGTCCCTGAAAACATAAATTTGAAACCAAATGCGGCCACAAGCACCAGGATTTGAATCCCACTGCACAAGTGTCATAATGCAAAAGAACTTTCAGCTGTGAGGCTTCACTAGAGCTGAATTCACACAAGTTTGTACCTGGCCTTGCTGAAAATGGGGATCCTGAGTCAATATACACAGACCTGAAGTCTTCTTGTTTGGCTAATCTCTCCTTGCCTGGGATGCTCCACTGTAATCTCTGCTGAGGAGACACTGTACCAAGTCTTACCTTTCCTTTTGAGTTATTTCTAAGTTGTGTATCTTCCTAGAAAAATAATGTAAATTTCTCCAAGCACAATCACATTGCCACTCCTGCCTGTGCATAATCAAGGCGCAAGACATGCTGCAGGGGGAGGATAAGGGGAATGAAGAAGGGGGAGCAGAGCCTGGGGTTTGTAGCCCAGAAAAGAGAACTCGAGCTCAATGACCTCATTTTCATTTAGTTTTTAAATGAACTCTTCCCCAGCCTGTGTGTGTCCCAGCCTGGTGCTGTCTGTGGGATTAACTGACCTCCCCTCACCCTTTTGTCTCTACTCTCCCATCTCCATGGTGAAGTCACTGCAGGATGTGTGTGTCTTGAAACCTTATTGCTGCTTGAAAGGGAGGTGGTGGAGAAGGGAAGGGGAGAGAGCCTGGCAGCCTGGGTCTGTGAGCTCCTGCTAGGGGAAGCTGGAGCAGGGTCCTCTGGAACCCTGAGACATGGTGTGGGTGCTTTGGGATAGGTTATTTTCCATGGGAAGGGTGTTGTAGGTGTTTGCAGGTCTTGTTGGGAGCACTGAAATCCTACTTTAGTGCTTCTTTTGGTGAATCATTAAACATTAACATTGAGATGACTGTTATTACACTCCAAAGTGAACACTCTCTGGATCAGAAGAAGCTGAATCAAATGCAGTACTTTCTGGAAGGGCTGAGTGAAAGAGTAAGGCAGAAAATGAACCATCTTCAACTTGCCACTATGGTGGTTTGAGGCTGTACAGTGACTGACAAGGAACACAGCTTACTGTAGCTGCTTGTACAGGAAATTCATCCAAACCCACATTTATATTCTGCTCCAGCCAGCAATGTGCAAACCCTGGCCAGGGCCTCAGAGCTGTATGCTGCCAGCCTGGTGGTTCCTTTCCAATGTGCTGTTAAAGGGTACTCACCAAGCGTGCATGATGCTGTGGAGCAGCTTGAGCTGTTCTGCATCACCCTCTGCACAGGCTGAGCCACTTTTGCCTGGAGAGCAAAGGTTTAATAACCCCTGGCCAAACCGGGTACCTTTTGAAAGAGCTCTCTATTGAGCTCTCTCAAATTTGCTTGTAATTCCTCAAACTTTTTCGCCTGGAGCCATTTCTTTTTGTGTATTCATTTTGGAGTTTCTCAGCTCTTGTCTCTATAAAGCACACAGTGGCTGTGTCACTGACTCCCCACCAGTGTGCTCAGGGGTGAGATCGTGCCCTGTTGCCTGAGTGACTTGTCTGTGTTGTGACAACAGCTCTGCCCCTTTGCAAATCCTGGCAAGCTGGCTGTCAGCTTTGCCAGTTTGGGATTATTGGTCCTGCAAACCTGTTCAGTGACGCTTTCAGATAAACCCAGGGTCTTGCTTCTCAGGTCTGGGAGGGAGGTGGCTCATCTTAGCCTGCTTAATCCATGCACTTGTTACACCATAAAGCAAGCGCGGTATTTCCATGACTCTCAGGATCAAAAGTTCAGCAGAAAATGAGTTTTCTGGACTTGCTGAGATCTTTTGATGGGCTCAAAACCCCCACCAAGCTCCTTGTCCTGTGCAAAGCTACAGATCCCTTGTTGCAAACACACGTCTTTGAAAGCGATCAGCTTGGCTATCTGCTTCAACATGGCTGCATTCCTCTAGCTGCCTCCTGTGAACCTCTAGCAGAGGAAGAGACAGTCCCTTGCAGATGTGTCCCGCACTGAGCTGGGTAAGAGTGAGCCGGCTTTTAGTGCTACCACAATTGAAATACCGCATGACAGTGCTAAACCATATGTGCATGCTGTGTGTGAGCTAGGGAGCTCGTGCAAAGCATAGAAACTGATGCCAGGAATGATAAAGTAGCTTTCTTTGCTGATCTATTTCTTCTGTATTTATAGGCATTTGTACTCCAGCTTGCTTTTAGATTAGTTGTCACAAGTATACAAGGGAAATGGTATTATGCTCCTCAGATGCAGGCGAAAAGGCTCTTTTCAGGTCCTATCCTGGATCAGCTAAGCGAGGTCAGAAATCTGCTATGATGGCAAAGGTGTGGCAGATGGGAGGAAATTGCTGAGAAACTGCAGGTAAGGAGAGAAGCTTGTAACCTGTGGTAAAACTGCTTCCAGACCTTCGAATGCAGAGCTCTGTGGAGTAGAAGAAATAAGGGGATTTAAAGATTCCACAGTTGGGTGTTTAGTCCATCGCCAAACGAGTGCACGCTGTTTCCTTTTATGATTGGATAGCATTTACAGCCTCTTTGCACTGAATAAAGAAAGCAGAAGGTGCTGGATAAGTAACAGTAAAAAAAGAAATCTGGTCCAACATGTTGAACATGGGGAGGACCTGTGCCTGAAGAGAATCAACAGTCTCGGAGGGCTCTGGTTGCCTGCCAACACCTTTTCCCCATAAAGGCAAAGAAGGGGGGAAGGAGGAAGCAGGAATGATTCTTACTCAGTGTAATCCAAGATTACAGCCTTTCTCATTCATAAATTAGCAAACTGCTGTTGCAGCCTCATGGGCTGATTTCATTTGTTTGTCCTGGGGCATTGTAGGAGAGCTGTGTTGTAGAGCAGTGGGGAGAGCGAGCCGAAGTTGATGCAGAAGGTCCTTTTTTCTTCCCCAGTTCCAGCACTGTTCCCTGTGTTCAGGTTTAGCCTGTCACAAAGCTGCTTGGCTGGAATACAGATCTGTCTGACAGCTGTGCCCATCAGCAGACAACTTCATTAAACCTCATTAAGATGTCATTTCTCTGCCTTATTTCCCACCTCTTGGCTCTAATTAAAACCATCTCTCTCTGCATCCCAGGCGGTCCTAATTTTCTCTGGGTACCTTCTGCAAGTTTTCTCCCTTTACGACCTCAGTGTGGAAAATCCAGCATCTTAAATACTGTTTATCCTGCCCGTTTGGAAAAGACAACTCTAGACTTCTTCCTGAAGCATTCCCTGAGCATCCTGCAGAGATCATCACCTCCTCCCAGAGCAGTGAGAGATGTGCGCTGAGGCTTTGTTTGCTCTCTCAAACTGTCTTTAAGGACTCAGCTAATGAATTCTTTCCCCCTGGACACAATAATTTTCATGGTTGATCCAGCTGTATCTGAACTGGGTTTGGAGGATGTCTTGCTCAGACTGGCTGCAGTGCAGTGGTGGGGATGTTTGAACAGTGGGAATACCCTGGATGGCTGAGAAACTAGCAGCGTTGAGTGTATGGAGAGCTCCCTGGCCTTTGCCAGGTAGATTCTGACTTGTGCAGCCCTGGATTTGCATTTGAGTGTCTAATGCTGCTGGAAAATGATGTGAAGGAAGAGAAAGGCTTGCACATGATTCTCTCAGAGGTGGATGCACTGCAAAGGTGTAAGAAGTACAAAACCTTAAAGGATTCTAGGCTTTGTTGCACTGTTATGAGACTTTTATGTTTCATTCCCTGGTATTTAGGCCCATCAACAAACATTGCACCAATGTTCTAGAGGGGACTGAGACTGCAAGAGGGGCTGGAGATATGTCTGTGCAGAGAGACGCACAGTGAGAGACGCAGGCATGGGTATTTAATCCCTGTATTTGATGCAGCCCTTTACTGGGAAGGGATGCTGGGCAAAGCCACTCGCCTGCAGCTGCCCTGTCCTCTCCTCGATGGCTCTACCCTGTGGATGCCTGCAAACCCTGCGCCGGTGCATTTCCAGCCTGCCAGGCTCTGCTTCCTTCCCTACCTTCTGTTCCCCTTTTCATTACACCCCCTTGTACAGTAAAGCCTCCCGTCACGCTGCCATTACTATTATTATTGCAGATTTACTGCACTTTCAGAGTGAAGTGATTGTGGTGACAAGGCCCAGCATTTTTCCCTCCTTCCCCCCGCGACAGCTTGAAATCAAGCCCTTCATTTGCATTTACATGATCTTGCTGTGCAGCTTATGAGATCGGGAGATTTATTTGCTACTTAGCTTGATGTTTGATTACACTCTAAGAAGGCAGTGAGCTACAAAGTGCAGGGATACATCAGAACTGAGCTACTGAAAGCCTCTGGGGGACAGTAACTCAACATCAGGTTTAGGTAGATGAGAAAGGGAATGTTCAGTGTTTTGAGAAAGGCAAATTTGATGAGTTTTTTTTTTAAAGGTGGAGGGAAAAACTTTCTCTTTCACAAAAAATGGTTGGGAAAACCAGAGTGTTATAAATCCACACCTGAAAATCTGGATCTGGTAGTGCAGAAGAGATCCTAGCAGGGGCTGGCAGCTGCTGGGCTGCCTGCCGCTAACTGCTTGTAACTTCCACTCCCAAGAAGATTATAAATAATAAGTTGGCAGTTATCTTTCATGTTTTCATAAACAGTAAAGGTCAAAGTCAAAGGAAGATCTCCTTGCTGAAGGACTACAAAATCTGTCCCTGCTTTATTAAGCTTCAAAACACACTACTGAGGATTAATCCTACAGTAATATGGGGAAACTGAGGCAGGGAATCAGTGTGCTCCTGCAGGAGAGCAAAGGGAATGGAGCTTGGATTGTGGACAGGAGTAGACTGTTCCCAGAGCTCTATGTTCAGAGCGAGAGACCAAATTATTACAGTGTCCCATAGAATCTTCCAGAGAAAGAGTGACGCCTGGGCAAACTGGTGCCCTTGGAGTCAGAAGTAGTAAAGATTAAGGATATTACTGTGAGTTTAACTTATTTAATTACAAATACTCCAGGTAGGCCAGAGACACAGCCAACAGTATGCCTACACACACACAGTCTGCACCGACCTTTTTCTCCCTACCAACCCAGACTGGGAGCCGCAGCCTTACTTAGATACAAACCTTTGAGTGCGGATCTAAATCTGGAAGATTCTCCCCTCTAGAAGCTACTCTGTGTAATGCCGACAGCAGCCAACTGCAAGAATGGTGGGACACAGGTGTCCCCCTCACTGGGTTAGATAAGGCAAATGGTGCTTCCTGCCCAGGGTTCTAGCTATCCAACCTCAGACACCAACCTGTCCCATCCCATCTTCTCTGCTCACAGCAGGGCCATAACACCAGCAAGTGGGGGCCACGTACACAGGTCCCTGACACAGAAACCCATATCTAAGGAAAGATGCCCACTATCTGATACAGTCACTTCATGTGCGAACTGTTTGTACTTAGCTTTTAGTCTTGAAAATTGCCATGAGATATGCTATTACAATTAATCATTAAAGACTTAGGAAAGAGTATACCCCATTACATAAAAGACTCCATCGATGATCTTTATCCAACTTGTAAAATGGGCAGACTTGATGTAACTGAATAATTTTCCTCTCATCTGCACAAAATCATGAATGCAAGTCATACATTGAGCCTGAAGTGAACACTGGGAGACCAGCCTATAATTACCAAAACAGAAAAAAAGAACAGCGTTTTCTAATGAATGACAAGCCACTAGGTGGAAATCTAATTTGGTCTAATTAAGCAGCCTTTGTGAGGATTTGTCTTTAGATGAAAAGAGGGAGCCAAAGAGATCTAAATGCAAATGAACTCTATCATTTTGGTTTTAAAGGGCCAGACAGATATGAAAGTATTTGAGTGCACAATATTTCCATTTGTCTTTATGAATATATTCACCTTCTAGGTTTCTATTGAAAGATACTGTTTGCCCCAAAAATCTGAATGATGGACACTCCTGATAGAGTTGGAAGATAATATGCTGTTAAAGGGACAATTTTAGCAATAAGGTATCACAAGTGTTAAAATTGCCTTTCTCTATAACACAGCTTCCTGTTTCTGCTGTTTGAAAGTGGTTTTGGGGAAATAAGGATGTTTTTTGCTAGGGAGCCAGTTCCCATGTCCGTTGCTGTTAGTATGTGGTACTGTCTAACTCTTGGGTCTTTGGGGGCACCTGCTGGACTCTGAGCCCCTCCTCAGTGCCTTTGTGTCAGTATGAATTACTTCAGCATTGATAAATCACCAAAACCTTCCCTAGTTGTACTATTTCTGCTGATTCTGCCAACAGTCTCAACACTGGGAGCAGGCAGCCCAAGTACCAAAGGCTGAGGCTCCCTGGTACGTTTGACTATAATTGAGATGGAAATACTGAAAATGATCTCCTGCTCTATTAAATCTGCTCCTGACTTTAAGATAAATTTGTGCCTGTGTAAGGTTTCATGCCAGCACTGAAGGTCAAAGAAGCAGATGTATTTCTGTAGTGGGTGTCACAGCTTGTGAAGTTACATCAGCCTTTGCTTGCTTGCTTGCAAGCCCTGCAGAAGCAGAGTGGTCTGTAGTCCGAAGACAAAGCTGCTGGCAGGAAGAATGCATTTTTTGGGCTAAATGAAGATGGGTGCAGTTTACAGCTACTGCTAGGCTGGGGTCTTAACTGTTCCTAATCTTTCTTAAGCTACAATTACCACTTATCTCTGATGTAGAATGAGCCTGGAAGAGATTTGAGGATGCATAGGGACACAATGGCAGAGAGGTTTGATACAGCATGGGGTTGGCTGTATCAAACTCTAGGCTCTTCCTCTAGGTAACATCAGGGGAAAAATGGAGGTGTGTATGGAGAGATCAGGGTGGCAAAATCAGTAGAATAATTTAGTCTTTGATGCAGCAGTTCTGGGAGATTTGGGGAGAATGTGGGCAGAATGGTGCATAGCACCTTGGCAAAAAAGAAGCTATCTTACTATCTTTGCATTTGACCCCCAGGGACATGTGGGGCCTCTGGAAAGTAGATGCAAAGGGTGCAGTGGGGCACACAGAGAATCACAGCCTTGGGGGACATACATTGCATTGCAAACCCTTAAGTCAAATTCTGCCAGGGAATGCTTTTGCTGGGTGTCTGTTGCCTTCAGTGGAACCACTGAGGTTTAGCTGAGAGCAGGAAAGGGGTTATTTGGGGATGAGAACATTCTCTAAATGTTAAAGAGTTTGAACAACGTTTTCTTTGAAAAAAGAAGTTTCCCCTCCAGCAGTTATGACCTTTACTTCATGTTTCATCCTTACTAATATTTGTTCTACAAACCTCCCCATCTGCTACTTCAAGAAAAATCCCCCTATGATCTTAAAGCCAGATGCTGTCCCAGATTACATCCAGCACAACCCAACTTAGTGAAGCTGCTGTTTACACTGTGTAACTTCCTGCTGGCTCCTTCAGCTCCAGGCAGGTAGCTTTCGTTTCTTCCTTCTGCACTTATTTGAGTGCTATAGAGCACATAAGGCTAAATGCTGCCAGCATAGCCTCCATATAAGCCACAATGACATTAAAGGAGTTAAGTGCAAGTGGGAAGTCAACTGTGGGTCCTTTTGAACAGACTGAGTGTGGACATATTCCCTGTATAGCAAAATAGTTCCCCAGTTGCCTAGACCTCTGGTTCTGAGGGCCGAATTCAATCCCTGACTGCAAATGAGATACTGGCTGCTTTGGGAGCTACCTGTTATTTCACAGCAGAGTTTTCCTGAAGCCAATACACCTGTGGTTCCTCCTAGTACAAAATATTCAAGTATTTCAGACTAACAGACAACTTGTTAAATTTGGGCAAACCTCTGGTTCAGGAATCTTTCAGATTTCACTCAAGGAGAAACTCTAATCTCTGATCACAGATGCAGGAACTTACCAACTTCAGTCACCTCATGTGCAGAATAATCTCCATTTTCATTAGAGAATAGATAAAGTTTTTGCTGTTAAAAAAGAATGCTGTTTCTTTAATGTAATAAAACCTCAGCAGGACAGAACATCTTTACCAGACTATCCCCCACTATTCCCACAAGAAATCAAATATAATCCTATTTAGGAAGCTTTAAATAATTTTGAGCTTTCATATTGACTTATTAAAATGCAGCTTAAAAACTGCCTTCTTGCAATCCCTTTACAAGGGTCAGGGATATAAAACTTGAAGAAATATGATTAGTAGATCAGTTGGGAAGATATATGCGGCAGCTTCCAATTTTATTATTTAAAATACCCTTTTAGAAGTAAAAGTGATTCTGTAAAAAGTGGCACCATCTCCCTGAAGGCACCAAGCCCCAGGGTTTCCAGTCCTATCTTCTGCATTCAGCACCCAACACCTCTTGAGAGGGTTTTCTTAGACCTGAAAAGCTCTTGCATTTGGGATGGGAGAGTTGGTTTGTGTCCTCATACTCTAGCAATTTAGAGGCATTTCAGGCTCTAAGCACAGAAGAAGCCAGTAGCACTTGCGGCCATTTGTAACCTTTCAGGTGTTGGTTTGAGTCAGAAGGGTCCCTTTTTCACTTTCTAAACACTATGTGTTGAAATAGAAGATTATAGGATGAAACAGGGTTCCTGCTGTGCTGACTTGAACTCTCTGCAGGGTGAAATGCATCTTATCCAAGCAATGGCTAGAAACTCCACCAATGTGACCTGAGGTGTCCAGCAGAAACCTTCTTCCAACAGATTTTAGTCATTGCCCATGTCCTGTTGACTTGACAAGACCTGGAATTGTATCCACAAGCATTTGGGGCACGTTGCTAGAAAAATTAGCTGGATGATGCTAAGCAGAGAAAATTGAGTCAGTTACAGGTTGACCTGAGCTTCCACTCTGTAGTTCTCCTGGGATTAACTTGATTGTATGGATGTAAATGATGAGATGAGACAAGCTGACCCCTGCTTTTGAAGCATATTAAATACAATGAAGATCCAAATTGTGCTGTCAGTTAGAACTCCCATTAAGCACCGAGGGTCTTGTGCTAAATCAAGAATCTGCCCGAATAATTTCCTCTGTCCTTCAGCAAAATGTATTCAATATGCTGAAATTTAACTGCAAAACCTAGCGAGCAAAATCACCCCCTGCCCATTACAGTTACAGCCAGTTACTGTGAAATCCTAATGTGTCAGACTTTCTCTGGGAAATAGGGTAACTAATAACTTTATTCCTGCCTAAGGCTGGACTTTGGTCAAGGCTGTCAAGGCTTCTCTGATTTTCATGTGGGTCTGGAAATACACCCATGATTTTGACTTGTTGAGACTTCTGTGTGAGCAAGCAGGGAGCTGTAATAGCTGCACTTCCTCAAGAATTGCAGTGCTCAACCTTGGGCGCTCTGCAAGACAAACACCAAAGGCTCCTGAGCCTGCTAGTGTCTCTGCCTTCAGCTCCCTAAGAAGTTCGTAGCAGTCAAGTGTGATTGACTCCTGGCAGGATCATGCCCAGAGATTTTTTCCTGTGGCAGAAAAAGAAGCAGTGACACTAAAGGCGAGACCAGCAAGCACTGGAGAGAGCCCTTAGTTCTCCATGTTGCTGTGAGGTTTTTCCCTGCCCTGCCTTCCTAATGGTCTGTATTTATGATAATAATTGTGAAGCTGGGCTGAAATAGCACTGGGAAGTTGCTGCCAATGGTTAAAAACTATCATTGCCTATGGGTTGATCTTACTAATGGTGCTAAAAATGTGGCAGAAGTTACCTGGTTTACAAATAAATGCTTGTTATCTTTAAAAGAGAGATTCTTTCTAAAATTTGCCATAATCCTACATCTGACTCCTCATTGCTTTCCCAAACTAAATTTTCTCAATACAGTTTCAGCTCTGCTTTGTTCTACTGTTTTTCTCTACAGTCCTATATTTTTTTGGAAGGATAGAACATGAGTGATCAGAATCTGCTCAGGTGATGTACAAGAGTAGCTCAATTGCCTTCTAAAGGGCTACCTTGTGAGGCAACCAAGAGTTGGCCCAAAGAAGTCACTTCATAATCGCATCATATTTGCTAAATCAGATGTTTTAGGCACTTCAGTATTCTCTGTGTTCCCTTTGTGCTCAGCCATTACAAAAGGCTCCTGCTCTGCTGGAGTTCTGACCCATATTTTCCCTGCAGCAGTCCAAATTTGGTTGCTAAAAGGTAAAGGGAAAAAATTCTCTGTCTCATCACATCTCTCCCAACCCCTCTTCAGCTGCTGTGGTATTTTCCTTCATTATGCTGCTGCCTCAGACTGTAAACCTCTCTAATTTCCTACATCGCAGCTATTTATTTAAATGCTAACTCGCATTATGAAGTGATAATCCACAAGCGCAGGAGATAATTTATGAAGCATTTAAATTAAGAGGAGCAGCTAATTGGGAGCATGTGTCTTATAAGCCTTGCTAACACCAGAAAACTACAAATTAGGGAGAAAATGGAAGATATTTTTATCTTGCTTTTTTCTTTTGTAATGCACTGAGGAAAAATATTATCATACATCACACAAACGGTGCTGTTCACAGAAGTCTTCTGTTGTACGCTTCATAGTTAGTCTAACACACGATGCTCTTGTTATTACAAATTCTTCATTAGAACACACAAAATCATCTTTGCTCTCAGAGAAGGTGGAACAAGGTGGGGTTTTCTGTCTCCAAATAAAGTGGAATAAATTTTCCAGGAAAGGTCCCCTTCTCAGCTGCACACATTCATTTAAAAAAGCAAAGACTCCCTTGTTATATAGGGATGTTAAAGTGCATTTAATTTAGGACTGCATTGTGCTGTAAGAGTTTTATAGGTTTTTGTTGAAATGAAAATGAGCATAAACAGCTGTGAACCAGGGAATAGCGAATGTGCTGCAGCCACAGGGCTGGAGGAAATGGATTTTTTGGTTCTGTTCAGATTTTGGCACCAAAGCTGCAAACTTTGATTTCACTGCAGCTTTGTAGTGGTTTGTTCACAAAGATTAATATTGACCTGAATCTGAACAGCGATGTGCTGAACAATATGCAGTTCCCGGGATACAGATTTTATGATGGAAATGGCTCACTAAATGCTGCTGGGCTGGGCTGATGGGGAAAGGAGGGGTTTGATACTCAGGCCAAGACAGAAGCATCAGCGGAGGTGGTAACCTGAAGCTCCCAGTCATGCACCAGATCCCCTGGGTTTGGTTTTGGAAGCTGTTGTCTCAATGGGGAAGGAGCACGCTGGGTGTTTTCAGGAGGTGGCTGCTTTTGCTTGGAAGCCTGAATGTGGCTTTGTTTGGTTTTTCGGGTGTTGGTGCTTTGATCAGAGGAAATGGTTGGGATGCTATCCGGTAGGAGCAAGTGGGTTTCTCTTAGCTCCCCAGAAAGCTTCCTGGGCACCTAGAGGATTGCATTAACACAGTTCAGAGGGAACTCATGGGATATGGAGAGTAAAGCTGACAGTAAGGACCACCTTAATACACAGCTCTCTCTCAGCCTTCAGCAACCACTTTGGAGTAGTTTTCAGTGCAGTTGTGTGAGATCTTTAGCTAGGATCCTCCTTTACTAGGCAACCAGTTCTTGTGGGTCCCTTGTGTGGTTACTCGAGACAGATTTGCTGTTAAAGTAAAATATTGTGTGCACATGCTGCCTTGCCAGGGTGCTTGGGAATCACTGTGAGGTCCTTGCACAGAGGATGCTCTGAAAGTGTGGGTGTGAATTCAACCCCTACGCATGATTGCATATGTGTGTGCTGCATGTCTAGAAAATACCTTGCTTTAATCTTTGCATTCCTGTTGCTGCTCTTACAAATCTCCCTTTACTTGTATCTTGTCAAAAGCAGTCAGCAAACAGGCTCTGGCATTATTGGAGTTGCTCCCTGATTCGAAGGAAACTATAAATCTGAAACTTCAATCATATCTTTATGATCATTCAGCAAACAGAGATGGAGGATTTATTCAACATAGGATAGCAAAGGGGAAACTGCAGGGGGTTATTGCAGGAGATATTGGTTTAGCTAAGGCAGAACTGCTCCCTTGGGCCTCTCTACAGCCGAGCCAGTGAACAATGGCACCAATGACAATAACAAGGCAATTATGGGGAAGAGGGTGAGGAGGGGATAATGCTTTGTTAAAGATAGAGGTAAGATTCCAGCATGGTGTCTCTTTTGTGTGCTTTTGAAACTAAAGGATGGTGTGTCTGCCTGGGGTGGTCTTATTAAGAGCTGGTGATCCTAAAAACACAGAAAGTGCTTCTAAGAGCCTGTAGCTTGTGTGTGATTGTGATGCTCTTAGGAGGCTATGCAGATTTCCTCCCTAATTAAATAGGGCTGGCGATAGGTTCCCCTAATCTGTGCTGCACTCTAGGGCAGGAGGTAAGTACCTAAACCTCTGCAGACAGAGGTTTGTCTCTCTGGCTCTATGATGATGTTGGGATTTCTGCATTTAGGACTAACCCTTGTACCCAGGAGGGGACTCAGGGGACCTCCTCTTCCTGAGGGGGCATTCAACGTTCACTCCAGACTGGCCACAGTGTCATGCCACAAACACTACAGCAGCTATTCCACCAACTTGACCTGGGAAAGGCTGTTTTGAGATTACTTAGTGACCTGGTACTCAGACTTGCCCTGCTCTCAGCTTTGTCTTTTAGATTATTACTTTAATAGCAGTAGCCAACTTTCAAAAATCTGACTAGAAAAAGAAGCTCAAAGTTTAAGCTTCAAATCAAAATGAATTTTGAACACCATAAGCAGATGCATCTGCTTTTATGGGGATCAAAATGGGGCAGTGCTGGAGGGGGTTCCTCCTGCCTATGCCCTGGCTTCAATGCGGAGTGACGCTGGGCTCAGCCTTGACCACAGGCCTCCAGCAGGGAAGTTTCCCAAGTGCAAAATGGGAACATGAAAGCTTTGGCATAAAGGGATGGAAATGTCCATGCGTGAGCTGGATCCTGCCGCTGCTGCCAATAGATAGGACTTGCATGAAATTTGCATCTTTTCAGGGTGCTTTAGAGACAAAAGTCTCTTTTTAAATGATGCCATAATGCAAAAGCAGGAACTAAGTGATCCATCCCCACCTGTCCTGCCTCCCTTCCTCCTTCTGGCAATTTTTCCTCTCCCCTTTGCCTTGTGAGCCCCCAAGCAGTTTGTTTTTGCCTGCAGAAGGAAGCTTGAAATATTGCAAGGGGGGTATGGGCAGCACTCCCTGCGGCCTTGCCCCTGATGGCACGAATGCAGACATAAAATAACCCAGTGCCATCAGTAACCTGTCGCCAAAGCCCCACTACGAGGTGAGAGTTTTCCTCCCTGCCGTGGCTGTTAGCTGCAATGTATTTCTCCCTGCACTAAGCACCGTCTTTCCCAAGGCTGCATTACAATGATTTATAAACCCCATTTCTGGGGAAAACTAATAGATCAAAGTGAGGAGAAGGAAAAGGAGACATGAGCAGCTGGAAGAAGATATTGAAGCATGAAACAAAAACAGAAATGAAAAAGTAGTTTGTGGCACTAGTGAGTTGCTCTGTGCTGCGCTTCTATTATTGAAAAATAATAGGAGGAGTTGGTATTTTAATTCTTTTTTTTTTTAGACATTCAAATAATCTGAAAAGCTCTTCCCAGAGCCAGCTTGGTTTTGTGTGTTTGTGCATCTCTTACAGAGTCAAATGCTTACTTTGCTGTTTAGTCCTTCCCTGTCTATGCTCATGTCATTTTTAGACTTGCCATGTTTTAAGCAGCATCTAGATCTTTTTTAGAGGGCAACAGAAAGCATCACATGGAAGATTGATGTTCAGCTGGATCTGAGCCTAGGATGTCCTGACTCCTGAGCTGAGGCTTGGTCAGGTTTACAAAGGGACATTGCAGGCTCAGATCAAGGTAGCCAGTGAGGTGCTCTGCCTTTGTTTCTGTTTTCTCTCCTGCACAGTGGGGATGAATGGACAAGATTCATTGTGTAATTCTCAGCGTCAGCCAAGTTACATCCCGGCTGAACTGAGCCAGGGTACAGAGCAATGCTCTTCTCTTAGTTTTACAATGATTAATGCATCAGTGTTTGTAAGAGCTTTGGTGGTAAGGAACTAACTGGGTTTGTATGTGTTCTGCTTGTCTGGTTCAGCAACCAGATATCTCTGACTTCAAACATAGGCAGTGGTGAAGAATTATTATGAAAATAACCATAATCCTTGTGCAGCACTTCATATATTCAGAGGCTGTATGAACCTTCTATCTACAGTTTCCTCATGAAAGTGCAAACGTTATGCACAACAGATGAAATGCATTGAATAGGACAAACAGCAGATTTAATGGAAAAGAGACGTGTGGCAAGACTACGGGGGCTTTTCTGAGAGGTTGTACAGAGCCATGAGATGGAAGATGATGAATTATCCCTAGGCATGTTCCAAACTTGTCTGAGGTTTGCAGTTTTCCATTCAAAGTATTTTCTCTGCATTTCTGTTGTTTGTCTTGTTTAAATTTTCATCTCCCTGGCAATTTTCTGTTGCCAGTTAATGCTGCAGCATTGTTAACTTTAGGCTGGATGGTTTACTTTGGTTCCTGATTTCTGTTACATCCTTTGGTGTTGGTTAAAGTGTTCCTGGGGGAGAGCAGGTGCAGGGGTATGTTCATGGGCATGTATAATTGATACTTCTTGCAGATAACAGGGGAAGCAAGCACGTGTTGAATACACTTGTGTGCCTGCTCTGCTCAGGGAATGCCTGCACTTGCTCACACAGAGGAGCAGTGTGGGCAATGAAGCAGTGTATTTTCCTTCTGGTGACTTGTAAAAACACAGCCTAGAGAAAACATCCATCTAGGATGGCTTCCATGACTTAACAACCATGATGTGATTTATTTTTCATTTACATGGCGTGCCTACTGAATATATTCAGCTAAAGAGAGCTAAACATTGTCATTTGCAAGATCAACACCTGCATGTTCAATCAGTCTGAGATGACCAAGATCTCTATAATACTTCTGGGTTTCTTTCACCTCAAGGTAGCCTATAATCTTCACAGCTGAGCCTGACTTGGCTCAGGGCTTTGGTCAGTAAGAGCTGAGTGAGTTACAAGTCTGGTGCTGGTGTCATAGCTGGTACCTGGCATGGTGGCAGACCAAGCAGTTGCAGAGGCCCCATTATTTTTACTGCATGGATCCTGCTTACTGCTGACCAGAGCCTAACACAGCTGCCTCTTCCATAGACCTTGCACTGGTAGCTGCCGACTGCATCCCCTATTATAACAGGCAGAAAAAGCTGTCCATGCTTTAATAGCTATTGTAACCATCCTAAAACTATGACAACATCTTCCTTCTGACTCCCTATGGCCCAACCAGTCTTTACTCTTCTTCTGTTTCCTGTCTGTAGAGACAGAGCACTCACAGGATGAAAGACAGCTAGGAAGGCAGGGAGAGTTGAATGTGGACTAAGAGCTGCCAGAGGAATAAGAGAAGAAAATTTTGCCCTATAAGCTTTAATAAGGTGGTGGGTTAAGAGAAATGCAGCTAGGGAGAAAAATGGGGAATGTTCTCTCTCCAAATGGGCACTGCTTCAGTTTGTAAAAGCACAAGGGATTCCCCATGTGGCTTAATTTATTATTTTCCCACTCGTTAAATGCCAAAACAATAAAGCAAAATCTATTGTTAGCTTTAAAATGCAGGTGATTTGCATGTGGCTGTGATAGTCCTACTGCTGCCTTCATTTACACTCAGTAAGCCGAGGTACCTTTAAAAATTATGACTTGTTTTACATTTAATATACTGAACTGTGTTAACATAATATTAAGGGGCTGACTTCACAGCTTAATTGCTGATCACGTAGAAGGTTGCTTTAGCAGAAGCATTAGTCTGGCAGTGCTGTACGGCCTAATACCAGAGCAGCTGGAATAGCAGCCTGCACAAAGGGGCTGTGAGCTGCTCCTTCCCTGCTGTGATGCTCCCCCTAAAAGCACCCTGGAAACCCAGAGTAATTTTTACTCCACTCTTATTTCACTCCCATGGGCTAAAAGGTATTTGGTGCCCTATTGCAGAGCAGTGCCTGAGCAATACAAGTAGGATGTAATTGTACCTGTACCAAGTGGTACCAAAATCAGGTGGGATTTTTCCTCCATTCAGTAAGATTTTGCAGACGGGAAGGAATGCACCATTCCTGGCAGAACTGAACCTGTGCTGTACTTCTCAGCCCCAGGTCTCTGAGATTGCTGTAGAGAGACTGTGCAGTTTTAGTGGTGGTGGTGTATCTCATTTTCTTCCTTCCTTCTTTGACAGTTGCTGTGCCTGGATGAATTCAAAGAGGACAGGTACTGGAAATGGGAACCAGATCCACAAAGATTCTTTAACCTCTTCTTGAACTTGGAGACCCTGTGACAGTGTTCTGGTTGATATGGCTGGCTAAGACTGCATGCTTGGGGAGGGTGAAATGCTGCAGTTCCTTTTACACCTCCTGTATTTTCAGCATGCTGAACCACTACGTGAGTACTCAATGGCAGTGCATCACCTTCAAGGAGGGAGGTTCTGTAAATGGCAGCCTCATCCTTGATCCCCAAACTTCCAGAAGTAAATTGGCATATTGTGCTACCCTTCCCTTCCAACTGTGTTAAAAACATAATTGAAGCCCAAATACTGCCCCAAGATGTGTCCATAATAAGAGGCACTCAAAAGCTTTTCAGGAGCTGAAGAGGTATACAGGCATTATCAGCTACTTGAATCCATGTGTGTCTGACTTCCACACATGGCTCTAATTTGGGAGTTTTGGACTCCTTTAAAAATATGCTTTTTTCCCCTCAGTTAAAAAAGCATGTAGATTGACAGAGATGTACACCAATTTCTAGCCCTCTATGATTTAAAAGAGCAAAGTTATAGGCCCCTGAAAATTCAGGTTTATAATACAAGCACTGGCAAACCCTTAACTACAGAGAAGCTACCAGGCGTTGCAACAATAATTGGGAAGGGAGGGAAAAGAATCACACTGTGTTTTTCAGTGCTTAGCTAAGAAATACAACAAGAGAGTTTACTGCTTGCAAAACACAGCTGCACTGCCTCAAATTGGATGGAAAAACGAACCCTGATAATTTATTACACCCCTAAACTCACAAGAATGTACCCATAAATTACTTTTTTGGAGGGGGAGGGAAGTGGTACCACTGTAGTCCATTCTGCACAACCTACTTATTAGTATCATAATTTATTATTATTATGCCCTGCTGCAAATAGAGAGGCAGATAAAACTCAAATCTATTAAAACAACCGCTCCACTTTCTCTGAGCCACTGAGGGATACCATTCGAAAGGAAATGAGATAAATTACTAAGATGAATGTTTGAGTCTTGCATTGCAGCACATAGCTTATATATATGCAAGAGCAGGAGGATAATTCAAGCAAAAAAGAGTCGTGTTAAGTTTTACCATTCAGGATTCAACACGGAAGGACTGGAATAATATCAAGTGGTCAATTAAATACTTCTAATGTATAGGGATTTTTTCTTCCAAAGATCCTATCTGTTAACTTGGAATGAATGTGCAGTGCTGAAATAACTGCCCTGCTTCTATTGCGAATGTACTTGGATCAGCATATATATTTAAAAATATGCTTTATCCAGCTATTGTGAGGAAATAGACACTATACTGATGAGTCTGAAAATGGTATTGATAGAATGTGTATATCCAAGTGATGCTGATTAATTAGAAAGCTGATTAGAATTTAAGGCTGGTGAAAGGCATTGCTTAGCAGCCCCAAAAGGGCAAGGCGGCAGAGCAAAAATTAGTTGTAAAGTTCAATACATAACTTTGTTAATGGGTTTCAGATAAGCCAACAAGAATTTTGTGATATTTTTCCTTCTATTCATTTTCTTCTGGGATAGTCAGCTGGACCAGCAGTTTTTAATGTTGTCCTTCCCTTCGCTGCCACACAGATGGATTAACAGAGAAGATAATTGTACTGGGAGGTTATTGCTCATTGCCCTGTCCAGGAGATGGGTCAAACGTCTGTTAGGTTACTGCAAAGTCAGGATGAGTTCAGTGCTTTTGGCCATAGTCAGTGGGGTATAAATGGAGCTCTGATTTTGGAGGCTGCTGGTCCAGAATGGGGTTAGGTGCAACAACCACCAAATCTAAGGATAAACCTAGCAGCAGTTTTATTTCTCTACAGCCAATTTTGTGGCTTTCAGGTTTATTTTTAAAATAAGAAAAATGATACATATGTGATAAGTTCATACTGGACTTTGCTAAGTAATGTAAGAGCTGTGCAGATTTAGCTGGCCTTCACTTTAATGAATGCTGGGGATTCTCAAATCAGAGTACATGAAAGACAAAGCCAGTGAAACCTCGATGGTCCACAGTGTAAACAAACTTAATGAGAAGAAAAGAGTCAGCAATCATTTCGTCTTCCCTACAAAGCCTGCTGCTCTGATCAGGAAAACAACATCCAGGCCACGCAGTAAGACACTGAGACTTTGTGCTCTTGCTACAGAGAGAAGAGGAACAGGAGGGATTGATGAAGGAAGGAAATGAGGCCACATGCTTGCTGTGATGCTGCAGATTTTTGTATTTACAGACTGCTGGTGGCTTGCATCAATCTGTACATCAGATTATTGTTTCTACTCTCTTGCATACTTGTAGCAACTGTGTGTGTGCATCTATGTTGAATGATTCTCTGCACCCTTTGTATTCCATGCATTGGCTGTTTTTTGGGGTTTTTTTTGTGTGGGGATTATTCTTATTGATGACTGTGGCACTTTGAATGAAAAATAGAAAGTAAATAAAATTCTTCCTAAGCTAAAAGGTGTATGGAAATAAATTTATAAAGCTGTATTTAATATTGCTCCAGGTTTGGCCTTGGACATTTGCTTCTGCAACTTAAATGGTTTATGTAAGAATGTGATGGAAGAGAAGGCAGGAACTTGTTCTACCTTCATTTGAATGTCAATTGCCAAATCCAACAATTTCAGTTTTTTCTTTCTGGGCTTTTTTTACATTTTAGGTGTTAAAGTTCTCAGGGAAAGCTGAATTTCCATTCTTCAAACAACAAGCTGTGCTTTGTTAAGGGTATTTCCTTCAGATGTGGCATTTGCT
>JANRGW010053341.1:45125-60488 GCA_024733675.1 Psilopsiagon aymara
GGGAAAGCTGAATTTCCATTCTTCAAACAACAAGCTGTGCTTTGTTAAGGGTATTTCCTTCAGATGTGGCATTTGCTGCTCTGGCAATGTGTAGGGCTACTGCTTGGGCCCTTTTGGCAGCTTTTCCTCCCACTTTTGCCTTTTCCCTAGGGAAATGCTCCATTGGCATGGCCCACCAGTTTCCAGCACTTAGTTCAGTAGTTGGTTACCTTCCTCCTGATGCTCTTAGCACTGCGCATTTACAATCAGGAAGGCAAAAGAGGGGCCAGGAGAGGACACTTCCTTCCAGGCTTAGATGTGTACCTAATATGTGGTGCTTAGTTTCTATGGTATATTGATATTCAGCTTTTTCATAACAGAAACCTGTGGTTTCCTTGTATTAGAAGCAGTGGATAAATCCCTACTATTTTCAACATCATAGAGAAGCCCCAGGGCTGGTTGTATCTCTGTTATGTTTTTAAAGCAGCAGTAAACAGCCTGCTTTCCTCTGAGCAACAGCTGCCTTTCTAATGGTGGACTGTGAAAGACAGCAGCTCTGAGATTCATAGCTATTGCTGCCTGCAAGTGTTGCCTGAAAGCCATGGGATGATGCCACCTCTTATGAACTAATGAAATACAGCTTCATTATCAAATGAAAAAGAACATAGCACTTCCAGGGGGTTGTGCATTGATTACATGGACAATAGAAGCATATGCATGGGTGACTGAGGCATTGGTTGAGTGATGTTCACCTTTCTTTCCCATGTGTTGTAGGAAACCCTCTATATACACCCCTGAATTGTGGCTGGGTTTTCCAAGATGACTGGATTTGATATAGCAAGATGAATCCTTCACACTGTGTAAAACAGTCTGTTGCTGCTGGTCACAGCAATTATATTCTCACTTCCTAGCATTCTGCACTACAGGTGATGTTGGGAAGCTTTTGTTTAAGCTGGGCTAGGTTTTCTGACAAGTAAAAAGTGCTGCATGTACGGAGAGGCAGGACTTGGTAGCCTGGCATCCCCAAGTCTAGGGCATTTTTGACCCTGGTCTTTACGTGGAAAGGGCATATGCCTAAAGAGGTCAGCTAGGAATATGGAAAGCTTGATCTCAGTGAGCCATTTTGTGTTCCTTTAGGGTAAATGTTACTGCTGAAGCTAAGTTTCCAACCCAGTATTTCCTCTTCAGGAGGGAAGAGGCTGATAAGAGCTTAAACAGAGCAAGGATAGTGAAATTTTAAAGCATCATGACACACATACATTTAATATTACATCACATGTAAGGGAACAAGCATACATGATTGCAATATTACAAGATGAATATAGGTTCTATGATGTTAAATTTAGTGCCTTGTGATTGATGATCCTTTGTTTGCAGGTTTTCTTTTATGTACATATTACTTCTGTAGGATAAGTATCTTACCAGCTGGAAGAAAACATACAACTTTTTTATTTCCTAGCATGTAATTTCTGTTTGATTCACAGCTAATAAATAGGTCATCTTGTACTTTTGAAATGCCAACATGCAGTAATTCAGTGAAATAGAGACTCTACATTAAAAAGCTGTCAACCTCAGTGCAATTTTCCTTCACCCTATGTGCTGGAAAGATACCTTGTCACTCACGGTTCAGCTCTGTTTGCCTGAAATATCTCTTCTTCTGCATAAATAATGAATATAGTTGCATGAAAATATCTGGCACAATGTCTGTTCTTCCTCTCACTCTAAGGAGCTGCAGTACAGCCTCTGTATTTATTGGTTACCTTCCCAACAAATCTTATTGAAATCACAGGTGTGGTAATAGTGTGTTCCCCCTCCCAGCTGCAGGTAGGTGTTCTCTGCAGTGCTAACCCCATCCTACCCATCTGCATGAAGTCAGGGGTATGCTGCCTTAAAGAAAGCCTTTGCTATTTAGTACAGAATAATTTAAACCACTTATTTGCTTTCAGTGTCTTTCCATTTCTAATCTGTTTCACAGATCTTGCACAGAAAAGGTACTGGGCTGAAACAGATCCCAATTAGGGGCTTTAAAAATTAATTCTATTCTTTTAAAAAGGTAGATATAATTCCCATCAGGTTGCTAAGCCTGTCTGCTATTTCATACAATCTGAAAACCACAATTTACTATTTCTCCTAGTGTAGCCTACTGGAGGTGATGCAAGGATGGCAAAAGCTGGTTCTGCACCTCTGATTTCAGCAGTAAAGTGCCACTACTGCTAATTGAGGGGAGAAGAAGGCAGCACTGCTTATTGATGGACTTAAAGTCAGAAGGAATCCTGTAATTCTTCTATCTGAAAAATCAGGATACATTCAGGGTATCTCGGAGACTATTTTCAGATGCAGTGCAGGGAAACTTCTGCAATGCTAATTTCAAAACCTCTGAGTATTTATGACCCACCATCAAAGTACACAGGCAAAATTTCAAGGCAAAGATTTAATCCTGCAGGTGTTATATGAATGGTTTCCCCGGGACCTAAGTTTGTTAATGCAGTGTGAGGCATGGGCGATGCTGTGCCAATGAAAAACAGTGCTGTGCCAATGAAAAACTAGACTGGTTCTAACCATGAAAAATTTGGCAATGCCTTTTGTGGGTTTGAATCCATAGAAAGTTGAAACTTGCAAGATATCAACCCTGCAAAAATGGGAAAAATGGGATGTGCCAACCCCCTGCTAACTGGATTTTACAAGAGATAAAGCTGCTGAATCCTCACAGTGAGGTCCAAAAGTAATTTAGATCTCTTCCCTTCTCTTCTTGCTCCCAATTTCCCCATCCCAGTTGTTGTTTGATGAATCAGCTGAGAAGGAAAGTTAGAGAGTGACACTAATAAGGAGCACTCAGACGCACTAAGAGTATTAAAAGGTTAGGTCATGGTGTGTTCTATTAAATAGAATATTAATTGAATTCTTGACATCTGAGGTGAACTGTGACATGCTCATGGGATAAATATTGCATTTAACAGAGCATCATGACCTAAAGCTCTAAATACTATTGAGCATCAGTGCCAATCCTTCACAATAGATCTTAGCCTCAGTCCTCGGGGTACGAATGCTCCCTTGGAGTTTTAGAAGCTTGAGTGTAAAACCAGGTTTCACATTTCTTGATTCTGTTCTTGATTATGTCCAAAATTGATTCTTCCATCTCAAGGCCATGCTCAGTCTCAGATGTTTGATTACAGGTTCTTAATATATAGTTAAAAATGTGTGTTTGATATGCCACTCATTACAACCTATTGGGCATGGTACAAGAAAGATGGAAAGAAAATTTCTCCATTTCCACCTCCACACCATAAAGAAGATTAAAACATTAAAAAGACCAATTAAAAATAGGGAATCTCATGGCAACATTTTCATTAACCCTCCCCAGTTCTTCTTTCTGTCTCATTAGTCATCACAGGGAGAGGAAGGATCATTTTAATTAGCAGCATTGTAAAGCTTTATTTAAGGCAACTGCCCCTCCTGCTGCTCTGTGGATTACCCTGCCGGCTTATAAATACAATACCAAATCATTAACAGCCAAAACCACCACCGCTGAAGGGTTTCGAAGCAAGAAGATCCACTATGGTCCATGTTTAGGGCTCTTTAACAATGTACTTTTTCCCGATTCAGGCATAATTCAAGCGTAATATTGGGCTTTACAAAACAACTCAATATCCTCTTACAGCAAAGCCCTTTTTAGTTGAGGATACCATGTGTTCAACTTTCTTCCCCTTTGTTTTCAAGGCAGTGAAAGCACAGAACCGCATCTGATAGGATAGACATGGTAGATAGGATCACAGGTTTTCCAACATCCCAATTTAGAATTACTTGTTAAATTCCCAAATTAAAGGCACTGCTGCACTCTAACAGCTTTGCAGGAGGGAGGTGAGCAATGAGACCACAACCAGGGGAGGCTGGTGAAGCATTTTAGCAAGAGGTTCTTGTGAGTTTAGGGTGAAAACAAAGCAGGTACCCACATTTCATGAAAAGGAAATTGCTTTTTCCACTCATTGCTTGCTGAATTTCACATTTCTTACAGAAATGAACCTAATGGGTCTGTTCTGTTAAGAAACCATCAGCCAGTGTTTCTAGCCAGCAGTCTCCATACCTGGGAGCGCAGTCCAGAGGGCATGTCTGCACAGAACAGATTTGCTTTCCATCACACTCATGCAATGTGTGAATGAGCCCCGCTGCAGCGCACAGGCTTGTTTTGAAACTAGTCTGAGTCACTTCATTTCAATGAGGAATTAGATGCAGACCAAGATCTCTCATCCTCTTGCAGGGTTCTGAGTCAGACACATTAATGGAAACAAACAGGACAGCGTGATTCGAGATCTAAGCAGCCCAACACATGGGAAGATCTGAATGTTGCTTTCCAGCCCCTGGCTATTCTGTTGTCTTGCAAACAAACAGGATACTTTCTTTCTGGACCACATTGCAGCGTCTCCCTCTTTTGCAACCAGCAGAATAGTGATGAAAACATCACTTTTATTAAGATGTAAGTGGTACAAACTGTCCTCCTTATCAAGAAACCACAACTCAGACTATTAGAAGTCCCCATTTAGATCTGTGGCCTACTTTTCCTGACCTGAATACGTAACGATGGTATCTTCAGTACACCTGGGTGCTGCAGTCTCTAATTGTTCATCACTGTCCAGCCAAGCCAACCCAGTCTTTTCCTTGGAGCAACCCATTAGACGCACACAAGAGTTTAGGCTCTGCAAGTATTCTATAATGGAGTTCCATCTCAGGATTTGATCTCTTAAAGTTCGAATATACAGCTGAAGTTAGCTGAAAGTTTCAGGTAACTTCTTTGCTGCTGGCTGCCAAGTTACATTAGTGTATATTAGACACCTAAATCTGCCATTTTGTCGCTTCACATGAAATAAAGAAAATCAGACCAGAGAACAAGAACTCCTAACACAAATCCATGAAGTCCAGTTCACCTCTCCCTGAAAGCAGGCTTGCCCCGAGTTCAGCTGGGAGCACTGAGCAGAATGTGAAGAATAATACTGGCTTCTGAAAAAAAAAAGTGCATATTCCTAAAAAAAAAAAAGGTGCATATTCTTAAAAAAAAGTTTAAAAATGATGCCATGAGCGTGATTTCATCTACATGAACTACTGTTAAGTAGTGACAAAAAGGCAGGCAGTAATGACATGTTGCTGAATGATTAATGTATTGCTACATAAACTTCATTTCATATGAAGTCAAAATCTGTGCCTGTGGAAGTTTACATAGAGAGGTAATATCTTTTATGGAAGTAAAACAAAGACGGACTGAGCAGGTCACAGACCTGAGCTACTCTCTCTAAACACTCATCATCAGAACTGAGGGAGGTTTACAGAGGGCAGTGCCCTGCCAGGACCTGAGCAGGAGAACAGCAGCTTCAAGGGTTGTTGGTCTCTGGAGATCATGGATGCTAAACATGCTTAAAAAAGAGACAGTGACAAATAGTCTGAGTAACAGCCATTGTAAAAGTTTATATAAGAGTTGCTTTGTTTTCTATTTATAGCTGCACTGTATTTTTCTTGTAATACATTTTTAATGACTTATAAAGCCTAGTTATTTATTCTCCTGAAGCCAAATACTTCCTCACCCTGATAATGCAAGCGAATGAGCTTTGCACAGTAAAACTACATGGGAATTGGCTGGATCTGCTCCCTGCACTGGCAGCAGGCTGGGAGTATTGGGTGCCATGGGGTATGCATGCCTCTGTCCTGCTGCCTGGCTCTTGGGAGCCCCATGGCATTCCATGCCACTGATGCAGCTCCCTGCTGCCTCTCTGCAGAGGACTGCCTGTGGAGGGCCCTGCCTGGGCTGGAATATTTCTCAAGTAGTAATTATCCCATCTCCATACAAGAGAGTTTCTTTTTATGGTTATTTTTCTCTACATTTCCTAATCCAAAATCAACCTTAGTTAAAAACCAACCCCCAAACCTGCAGTGCTACATAGGTAGTGGCCCCTTCAATCTGTGTGATGAAAAGTTAAGTAGCATGAACAACAGACCAAACAAAAGCAGAAGATGGGACTCTTTGAAATGGTGCATGAAATATATATACATTTTGTATGAAATATAATTAATCTGCTAAACCAGCATCCACCCCTTAGCACTAATGCTGATTGCCTCATGATGAGTCTAACCAGAATGGTGTTAACTCTACTAAATTGTTATGCACCCAATATTTTCTTTTGACTCTTCTTTATATTTTGACTAATAACTATGTAATCACTTCATTAGTTTATTTAGATTATGTTATTTTAGGAAATTATTGTTTAGATCAGCCTTGTCCTTCCCATCTCTCTGTGCCTTCCCAGAATTAAGTAATATCTGAGAAAACCAATTAATTGTAACTCGACCGCTGTAATGGGGTCTGCTCTACGATGTGGCAATGTCTAATGGAGTTTTAATTTCCCTGTAGTGAGTCAACATTTGCTTAAAGAGAGAAGACTGTTAGAGCAAACCACTGCCTGAAACAGACAGCTTCTACCAAGCCTGAGGGGTTGAACTGGCATCTTTGGGCTGCTGCTTCTTTCCTTGGGGGTAAAATTCACAGAGGGACGTAGATGGGGTATTGGAGAGCATCCCGTTTCCTACCACAGGCTGAGGTTTTCTGTGGATGTGCAAAACGCAGAGGACATACGGCCCTACATTGGGTTTCACCTCTCAGCCTTGCAGGAATCTGGAATGCTAAAATGGACTTGTCACCCAGTGAAGGTTTGACAGCCATTTTTCAATGCATGGTCTTCCTTAGAGAATACTTATTTACTTGGCCTGGGTCCTCACACTGCAGTTGCACTAACTAGTCCTTGTCAAGGACCAGAAGCCTGTTGTGGTAGTGGGCTGTCAAAAACCAAAGTCTTATCCTCAAAGAACCTGCTGTCCCCATGTAACTCTTGACACACATGGCACAGAAGAATTTATAACCAGATTTTTTCCATTAATCGGATTGTTCAGAGTGTTTTACACCACCAGAAGTTACATTTGGGATTCTGGATGGAGGCAAATCACCCAGAGCCCTTTCAAATGCCCCAGTCCCTCCCTTGTTTGGGCCCTGGGCATCTTTGCAAGCCTCAGCCTATGTGCTATCAACTAATGACTGCTTTACGTGGGGAACAGTGACAAAACTTCTGAAGTCGGTCTGCCTTTCCCTATCTGCTGACAGCTTAAAAGATTTGAAACAAAGCTACATTATGATGCAACAAAATTCAGCAGCATCTGATTAACAAAAAGGAGGCCACAGCTACCTGACAGCAGCCGGTGGTTATTTTTTATTTCCAAAACAAATTGATGGCCTCAAACATTCATACATGTATTTATTTTTTTGTTTAAATGTCTCATTTCCAGGTTTGGGTTTTTGTTGGTGTTTTTTTTCATGCAGGGAAATAAAGTTCTTTCGGTTCTTCTTCTCATAATAAGTCTGTCCAAAAATGATGTTGCTCATTGTGTTGAAAGATGGTTTCATTTTCTACTCAAAATTGGTATGAAAAATTTGCCTTGCCAAATGAACATTGTATACTGAACTTGTCAAATCCTCTCTCCTGACACAAATAAAAGATAACATTGGGTGGCAGCATGTAAAACAGCACTGACAAGACAGCTAGGATGGAAGCAAAGAAATGCATATTTTCTCTTTCTCTCTTCCCGAGAAGGGGAAACATCCAGGTGAGTGAATGCTGGCATGTTACAACCAAAAATACATCTTCTAAAGACTTAACAAGCCATTTCAATGGAGGTTCTATGATGAACGTGAGCAATCGCATTTGTGATTAGTAAAATCACAACAAAAGTCTCGACTTTTTGCAGGTAACCAAGAAAGTTGCTAAGTAGAAGTGGAGTGGCTGGATGAAAGGGGTTTTCAGTTAAAAGTTCACAGCTCTGCTGTGCAGGCTGGAAGGACTGCTCATAGCTACTCACAGCGCTGCTGGAAAGTATTCTGAGTATAGTTAAAAATAAATAAGGTAATGATAGCACTTTCATTAGATCTCCAGTCATGCCATGTAAGTGATTCCTCCCCCCCCCCCCATTCAGATTGTTGATTGAAGGCTGTTAAGCTGTTTATCAGCCCAAAATTACATTTCTTTTCTCCTAGGGCTTGCCTCTTAAAAATCACAACAACTGCAGAGTTAGGAACAAGAAAAGACTCCTAAAAACTGCACTTTTGGATTGGGGGGGGGAAGGAATACAAGCATGAAACACAGATTGCACCTTCAAATCCCCGATGGCATCACGCTTCTTTGTTCTGCTAAGAAAAATTAACCTCAATCTCGGCTCAAGGTCCCCCGATTGATTATCATAGTCATTTAAATACTGTAATCTCATTTTCAGCATCAGGGAAAGGGAGCGAAAAGAAGAAAAAGAGAAAGAGGTGGGGAAGTGAGGGGGAGAGAAAGAGAAAACAGAATAAATTATCTGACAAAAGGAAAAAGGGCCTTTCTGCTTACGGAGCCTATTTCAGATCCTTCCACTTGATTGGAAAAGTTGATGAAGTTTAAATGAAGCAGAATTAGAGGCTCAGGCCACTGAGTATTGACAGGGGCCCATAGAAGAATGTGCAATTCAATAGGCCTGATTTCTGTGGAAAACAGGGGAAAGGCCTAAATGGTATAATCTTCAATCAAATCTAACATCGACACTGACAAGGCAGGGTAATGAGATAGGCCAGATCAGGCATGTTGGTTAAAGAAATTAATCCCTCTCACTGCACCAAGAGTTCAGCTTTGATGCCTATTGTATAGACCCCTGTCCCAGCCTATCTAAATGCTAACTAACCGCGAGTGTGATCTGGGACTGTGCTTTTCATTGCTGGGGCTAATCTGATAACAATTTTAGCTCCCTGCTTATGGTGGCAGAGGTTGCGCGGGAGCCTCTCACCGTGGCACCGTGGCAAGGGAGGAGAGGGGCAGAGTGTGGGGATGGATGCAGCCATGCTTTGGTGTGTACCAGGGCTTTAACACACAGTAATAAATGGTGATTAGTGTAGTTACAGTCGCCTCCTGACCAGCTGATTGGGATCTACAGGGACTACAGAAGCATCCAGGCAGCAAGCAGGAGGGTGATAGAGGGAATGTAAAGGGACATTGGGAAGTTGAAAAGCATGCTGCAAACAAAGGGGCTTTTCTACCTGGTGAACAGCCCGAAGCTCGTGATTAAAACCATCTTCATTTTTCAGGCTAGTTTGCTCTTCACTAAGCAGTAGAGGTTCACTGTGTTTTCTGATTTTTCCCCCCCATTCCAGCCTGGGAATTATGCCACTATTTTTAATCAGGTTTCAGTTGTAAGATTTTTTTTTTTAGGTACAAATCCCATGTTGGCTTGCTTAAAAAAACTAACTAGAGATTTTTCCCTTGATATTGAAGTTTTTCTGAAAGGCTGTTACTGGAAATCTAGTAATAGGCTCCTTATCCATGCTACCTCAAATAAATGTGAGTAGAAAAGTCAGTGTTAATTTGTTTCATACAAATGGTTAAAAAAGAAAATATCCTCGGAATTGCAGGTTCTGCCTAATCTGAACAATGTGAGCAGCCAAGTAAGAACAAAATCCCTGCAAGATGACAAAGCCTTCACAAATTCAGTAATTAAGCATAAGAGTATCTCGAAGAATTTGCATGGAAAGCAACCTGCCCTTGGGGAAAGTCTGGCTGAAAACTTGCAGAATTGTGGAAGTGGAAACATTGATCCCTGTGATTGCTGTGAATGTGCCTCATTTGCCTTATATTCTGCTGCGTAGCACTCAGAAAGAAGGGAAATATGGTGGCAAAGGTTTAAAAATTAAGAGCTTTTTGCCTTTTCTTTTGGCAGCTGCCCACCGGTTGCCTGCCCAATGCCCTCCTGTCCAGGACAACCCTTACTGAGACTCCACCAGCTTCTCCCCTATGTTCAAGACATTTTCTTGTGCCTTTTCCAAAGGAGAAAGGATATTTATTGTTGGTAGAGTGGGAAGCAAGGCCAGAGAGGAAATAAGGCAGAGGTATTCCTGTGCTCTTACAAGTTTTAGCTGAGTCTCTGGTGCTGCTCTCAGGGTTCAGTGCCCCTAGAGAAGGGTTTGTGGATAAGGGCATAAGGTACCAGCATTTGGAATACCCCTGACTTTCTGCATGGTGTCTTTGATTTGAATTAGTCTGCAAATCATCTCTAGGATTAACGTGGTTGGGGCCAATGCCATAAACTGGTATTGGCTCGCCCCCAAAGTTTTTTAAATCTTTTAGACAATAAAGCCTGAGTTTTAGGTTCATCATAAAAATTTACAGCCTGCTGCAGCTGTGGATGCACTGTGAGTGCATGGACCCATTTGTTGGTTTTATTTTTTTCCCCTTTTCTGTCCACATTCTCTTGTCCTTTGGCTGAATTTCTGCTTTTACATCCCCAACAACTCAGGCGAGTGGCTGTACAGATTCTCTGCTATGAGAATGCTGCTATTAGGGTCATAATGTAACAATTTGGTCTAACGGTTATTATTGTGCTGGCTGACTTCAATAATGCACTTTTAAATCAAAGGGCCTTTGAAGCTTTATTTCCATTGTATTAGACAAATAAACATAGAAGATTTTCACAAACATAAAAGGCATTCACCTTGTAATGTTTCAGGGCTTATTAGTCTCACCAATTTGCATTGCTTTGTTCACATACAGGATCAAAATGCCCTTTTGCTTGCTTTTACATACTGCCTGCTGCTCATGGGGGTGAGCAGCTTCCAATGCCCGGTGCTGCTGGGGCTGTTGCTCTGCCTGCTGAATCAGGGCTGGATGCTCATAGCCTAAGTCCTGCCTTCAAATAACCAGGAGAACCCCCCCTTTTGTTCATGCAGGATGTTTATTTGCCTCTTGGAAACGCCTTATTTATTTAGTGGTGTCTGTGCAAAATATGGGAGGGTACTAAAGCTCAGAGGCAGTTTAATTTTTAGTGTACCAAATAATTCATTTAAAATCTTAAATGAGCTCATGCTGAGAAGAAAACCATTAGAAGTCGGAGCATTGGAAAAACAAAGCTCAGTACCAAACCTAGTGATTATTTGACTAACCAGCCTTTCATTAGCTTATTTCAATAACGAATTATTGAGCTGTACTGTATAGACATTTCAGAATACGTTTTTAAAAGCGCAACACTGGCCCTAGATTGCAAAAATATAATAGTAGTAGTGATATAATAATAATAGTAATAAGCACCCAAAATGCTGCATAAACACTAATTAATCCTCAGCATCCCCAAGCAGCAAGCACAGGAGGCAGGATGCTCAGCACATGGAGTGATTTGAAGTAAACAGTATAATTAACATCAAATAGAGACAACCTATTCCAAGTACAGCTCACAGTACCTGTGGCTACTCTGCTCTGTCTTACAGAGGTTATTCAGGGGAGACAGACAGGCTAAAACCTAGTCCCCAATCAAGTTTTCAATAGATGCATTGATTATAAACAGCTGAGAGCAGGCATCAGGAGAGGGAATGGAGTTACTTAAATCCATAAGCTAACAACTGAAGGAAGTTATCCTAATGCATTAGAAGCTGCTTGTGGGGCTGTGATGCTGTCAGTGGAGTTTGCTATGCCTGAGGCTCTTGGTCAACACGGAAGTGACTGTGGGATCTCAGGCTGTACCTGAACCCACAAAGCACTCGAGGAGAGCAGAGGCGTGATGCAGCGACAAAGAAGACCATAGGGACATGCACACTCACAGCATAGGTGCTCTATGGAGAAGGAATGATTTTGCTCTCTGTCAGTCCCAGCTGTCACAGAGACACTATACCTGCGAGGTTCCAATAACTCATATCTAGTCACTGCATGAGCATTCAGTGATGTGTATGCATATAAGGAAGCCTTTATTTTGTCATCTTTCCTTCCTGTGCAGGTTAGCAGTCCTTGCAGAAAGATGGATGAGGATTACAAAGGTGAGTGGTGTCTCCTGGCTTTGCCCTGAGAAAGGGCTTGGTGAGGTGAGAGCATGAGTCCAGGTTTACCTTGGCTTTTTGATGTGCTAAAGAAGATGAGTGAATTTGGAAGGAAAGTTTAAAAAAGATAAAGAAAGGTGAGGGTTAAAGGCTCAAACACTGAGCACAGCATTCAATGTAAAAGCCTTATTATAGCCACAATGCAGGTCTCTTAATAACAGCTTCAAGTCCACTGATGGAAAACCTGCCCTTTCAGTAATTACTGTTGCTTGAGATGCTTGTGGTGCATGTGATTTAAAACTCAGAGCTATAATATTCATGTTCACACCATGCATTTGTCCATGTTTGTCTTTCATAGAGCTTTTGGGTTTTGTCATGATGTAACGCAATTTTAGTTCGGTAAAATGGCTCTGCTTGCTGTTCTTAACTGTCCTTCCTACAGATTGTTCCAGAAACCAAAATGATTTTGCAACAACTCCAAGCAGCTCCTTGCTCAGTGATAAGTCTGTCAGCTCAGAAATACTTCATGATAAGGTTCAATAGGCATGAAATGAAAAAGGAGGAATTGGTGAGTGATTTCTGCCTTCACTTGGTACCTGTGTAGCTAGCGGGGTTGTATGGCCACCCAGCTTGTGTCCTGTGGTCCCTCACACTGAGCTGCTCTCCCTGGGCATGGAGCAGGCTCTCAGATGAGCATAGGGCAAGCTCTCCTGTGTGTCCTCTTCCTCCACTGAGAAGAGCAGTTCATCCTCCCTGGCCTAGCTGATTCTTCCTTTGCCGTGATTGCCAGAACTGAGGCTACCAGTGTGCTCATTCCTTTGGTTTTTGAGGGTTTTCATCCTATATTCTTCTTCAGGAGACTGTAACTGCTGAATTTTTATTGCCTCAGTTCTGTAGCTTTATTATTGCCAGTCTTTTCTGGGAAAGAAAGAAAAACATCCAGCCCTCAGGGCTGGAGAGAAAAGCTTAGGGAAATGAATCCTAAACGACCTAGCATTCAGACCAATAAGAAGAGCCTGGCATCAGTTGTCATGTAAATAATAAGCTTCTAAAACAGATATTACACATTCCAGTAGCACTGTAAACTTCGGTTTGTTAAGCCTGTTTCTCCTGCAGTGTGGGTGACTGGGATTGGGACCTGCTGGCAGCCTTTTGTAGCCAGCAAAGCACCATCACCATCCTCCTTCTCATCAGAACTGCCAGTTCTGAAACAACTTTTTAATGTTGAGTTCCGTGGCTGGTGCCTCTTGGCTTTGAAGGGGATATATAGAGAGCAGTTCCCCACGTTCTGCATGTCCCCTGGCTGCTCTTTGACAATAAGTGGATGCTTTGGCACATGGGTCTGGCATTTTTACCTTCACACACCAGGGCTATGTCTAGCCCCAGGCTGGTGACACAATGACTTTGGCAGTGATATGTTGGACTTAATAAGGCCACGTTATCAAAAAAAAAATGGTAATATAAATTAAGTTAAATTAAACTGGTGTTTGCCACTTTTCTGGAGTGTCTGTTGGGCATGCTGGGGGTTAAGTGTGGTGAAGTTTCCTGCCAGAACTGGCTTAGTTTTGTAAAGCTGTAGTTTGAATTTTGTACTGGGAAAAGTGCTTGGCTAAAGCTTTACTGATAAAAACAAACTACCCAAAAAAGCTTTGCTCAGATTTCTGCTGGCATCAGTAGATAAAATAATTTTCTCAGTTTATTTCCTCAGTATTTCCTGCAAGCAGATATATTTTGATAAACTAAATTAATTCCCTGATTAATCACATCACATTCTGCCAGTGAAAAATAGAGTTTTCATCCCTAGAAATCTTTATATGGAAAAGATAGCTGGCATGTGTGGATGCATCCCGGTGGAATGATGAGGCTGGGCAGAGCTGAGGCAGGAGGGTCAGCCAGAAATGAAGGCAGTCGTCTGTGCAGTGGTCTCTGTTTCCATGTGATGCCTCATTTAGAAGAAATGTGAGAGAACTGGGAGGGAACTTAGGGGATCCTGTTGTTAGCTGCTGCAAAGCAGGAGCTCTGCCATGCTTGCATTAGGGTTTTGGAGACTGAATGCCAATTGGAAGGAAGGTCAGGGACTAAGTGTCCCATCCATCACTACTGGGCCTCGGGTTCTTGTGTACTTGCTGTCTGGTGAACCTTCACAACAGCTGGTGGAGCTGTGCGTTCCTCAGTGCCTACCCATGGCTGCCAGAAGCACTTGTCCAAGCAGCAGTTGTCTCAAAACCTTTTGTCCCTTTCTTCTGAACCATCTTTATGTCCCTGGTTCTCAGGTGGCACTGCACAGTGTGAGGGTTGGGACCATTCCCTTTGGCAACTCTGTCCAAAAATGTCCGGTCCCCAGGACTCTCCTGGGGTGGGAAGAGGTCCCAGGCTGCAGCTGGAAGCATGAAGAGGAGATGTGGCAGAGGGCTGATGCTGTGTGTATGCCACTACTGGTCCCAGTGAGTACGTCTGGCTGAGGGTCAGTGCTTATCCAGTAAACTGCCTCCTGTCACTGTCACCTCCTGCCAGTGAAGGATATGCTGATAAATTCAGCATTCAGTGGGGCACAATGCACTGAGGGAAGGCAGTTGGCAGGAGATCTGGATTTTGCTCCACAAACTTTACAACATAAGTTACAATAAGGTGAAATTACCACTGGTTTGAAGAGTAAAAGCATCTCTGTTATTAGCACTGCAACTTTGTGCTAAAGGATTGCATCAGGTGGATACAGATCTCTCTACATCCCTCCAGGCTAGCTTACAGTGAAGGACACCTGCTGCAAGGAAGTCCTGAGAGAACAGAAGCTGTTCAGAATGCTAAAATTTAACACTACTTTTCCCCAAATCTTGCTCAACCTTTAGTTTCACTTGGCCAGATAGAAATCCAGATTGGGTCTTATTAAAACATCCTGTGATTTATAACTGCTCAGAATTCCCACTACCAGGATGCTCTGCAACAGTTACACTGAGAAAAAACTCAAGGCCTAAAGCTGAGGGGAGAAGACATCAGCTGAGCGCTGGGTACAGACAGTGCTTGAACAAATGCTCCCATCCAGATGGGCAGAACTTCCGCACCAATCAATGTAATCTTAATGACCCCATATCACCTTACCTGCAACACAGACACTGTGGGAGAAGAGCTGCCCTTTGTAGGATTACCCCAGTGTCATATCTGTAGACCTGGGATTTACAATACTGATGGGTGGTTTATGCCTATTTCAACTTAGGGAATGTAAGTGCTTTGTGAAAATAAGCAGGATCACCCCAACCCCTGCAATTATGCCTTCACATACCTGAAATGCCATATAATGATGTACTTTTCTGATTCATATTCGTGCATCACCTAAAGATGTATTTACTAGTGCACTTTTCTAAGAAGCACTTTGGAGGGCTGGGGAAGACGTGGGGCTGCCTTCTGCACCCTGAGGAGCTTTAACCACATCTGTCCACAGCAGCTCTTTGGCGAGGGGATGGGACAGACAGGGGATATATAGGTGAGGAAATCTCACCCTGATCCCACTTCTAAGCAAAGATCCTGCCATT
>JANRGW010053342.1:0-15078 GCA_024733675.1 Psilopsiagon aymara
GTTCAAACTTAAACAGGGGAAGTTTAGATTGGATATGAGGAAGAAATTCTTTACTGTAAGGGTGGTGAGGCAGTGGACTGGGTTGCCCAGAGAAGTTGTGAATGCTCCATTGCTGGTGATGTTCAAGGCCAGGTTGGACATAGCCTTGGGTGGCATGGTTTAGTGTGAGGTGTCCCTGTCCATGGCAGGGGCCTGGAACTCGATGATCTTAAGGTCCTTTCCAACCCTAACTATTCTATCATTCTATGATTCTAAGTGGCATGCACATATTTAAAATTACATTTCTAATATACTGATACAGTTGCATTTGTAGCATTCTTCACCTAATATTAACAAAATATTAGACATAATTTATCCTAATGTAACAGGCAGGCAGTCCCTCCCACAGGCAAGGAGCATTGCCTGGATCAGGTCTTAAACTGAGCTTGGAGGCTGCAATTCTTAACCTCACAAAGTGAATTTCACAGAAAGTTCTCTTTTCCTGCTTTTAAACACGCGCGCACACACACACACACACACACACACACACATCTTTCTTCTGCCATTGGCATTTTCTTAGCACAAGCAGCTCTTCTTTCTTCTGCAGCATTTTCTATTTAATGGCTCCCTGGCTCAGATTCCAACACACAGAAACTTTAATATCTGAAATACCACCTTGTCCCAGTACAAAACTGCATTTCAAGGATAAAAGCCAGCCACATGCTGGCTCAGGGTGCCCTGATGTCCATCTGTGCCTAGCTGTTCCCCTGTACATCTGGTGAGGAATCCACCGTGATAGAACTGAGTCATGGCACTGTTGCCTGCCACCTCCCAGGTGCAGAGAAACCCATGTTAAGAAGAAATCTGAAGTCAGTTGTACAAACGGATGGGTTCCCTGCTGCAGCACCATTTATCAGAAGGGTAAAGAAGTTCCCACAGGTTGTGAGCCCTGTTCTCCAGTGCAGCCATCTCTCAGAAACTGCTTCTCTTCCCACACTTGACACCATTTACATCTCTGCACAGCAAGAGGAACCAGCAGTCCCAGGGCCCTCCCTGGGGGCCAATTCCCCTCAGTTTCTTTAGCTCAGCCTCTTTCTTGTGCTTCACAAAGATTTTATCCACCAGCAAATCTCTTGCTTAAAGGCTTGTTAATGCAGTGCTGATTGGAGAGATAGCTAATGCCTCGTTGCCAAGTGATATCTACTTTAATTGCATTTAAAGTCTCTTTTAATTGGTCCTCTTAAAGCCTCACATGGTGTAAGTGGGATAGAGTTATACCGTGTGTCTAGTTAGTTCTCTTGCAAAGTATGTTCTGTAGAAGATTTGCTCTGGCATTCTGGCCTTTGCATTCATTACTTTGAAGGAAAAGATGAACCAGTGATTTAGATATTACTGTTGAAATGGTGGCTCTGGAATTACAGATATTTTCTTTCCATTAGAATTATAAAAAATCCCCCATATGAAATATATTGGATGACACCATCCTATTCCTCTCTAATAGTTTCTGACCTTTAGCTTTTGACATGCATTTTCATGGGTTTTCAGGATTGAACCCCAGATTATGCTTCATTGCAAAGCTGTTTCATCTCTCTGCACACTCCTAAGTTTAAACTTTCTGCTCTGTCTCAGTATTCACAAAGCCCAAATATATTAAGGCCATACTTCCATTTACTTTGTCTTTAATATTAAACAGGCAGTACATGATACCCTCAGTATTGACTGTACTAAGTCATTAATGACCCTTTTGTGGCTTCACTTTAATTCACACTTTGAAGGAAAACTGCTGTATTATGAGTCAGGGGTGAGAGAAAATATTGCTTATATTAAAGATCCATATAAAAAGAAGATAATCTCTGACTTACTAAGGCAAAGTTGAACATTCAAAATATTTCCTACTGTAAGGCACAGGAAAAATATTATTATGGAATGCACAGGGTTTCATCTCACAAGGAAGATTTAAGGATTTCATTGTTTATTTACATCAGAAGAAAAGGTCTTCAGTTTCTTGCTACAGCCAAGCTATCGTAGACCCAGAGCAGTCCAAAGTCAGAACACATCTATCTCAACATTCATGTAATTATGCATATCTGAAGTGCCTCATAGAGCATATTAAAAACATCAAATGTTGAAAGACATCATGAGTACCTAAATCTGAGAAGCTGAGTTAAAGACACAGCTTTAAAACTTCCCAAGTCTTGCCAGTTTAAATGAAACCCTTAATAATTCAGTATAGTGCTGGATGTGTATATAAGACCCTGTGGTAGAGCTAAGCATGTTGTAACAAGATAGAAGATCCATGTTACAGTGAATGATGACATGGGCTAATGGCTTTGGCTAAAGCATAAAGTGCGAGATTTAAATTGCCTAAAGTGATATGCAAGGGTAAGATAGAATGTGGTCTTCTGAGGCATATTCCTTCAGATTGCCCTAGGGAAGGAATAATTCAGAAAGGACACTCCAGAGGCTGTCAAGGAGACTGTGAGCCTTCCAGCCTGCTCTGAAAGGGCAGCAGCTGGGATGAACACAGAAGTCCTACCTGTTACAGCTTGGTGCTCATGAGGCTTTACTATAACCAGCTTAAAGATACAGACAAGCATCTAAAGGAAAAAGTTTGAAGGCTCCTACAACTTGCCAAAAAGGTGTTTGAGACACTGAGCAGCAGCAATACAAAAGGGTAAAAGACTCACAGGGCAATGGTGCATTGAGAAATGCTAAAAGAATTTGAAGGCAGGAGACAGATTCAGAATGTGGTTCAAATCAATAAACTTCTAAGTGCACAGGCTCAGATGCCCTGCAAGAAGCTGATGAGCTTATAGCTACTTCATTAGTATTTCTAATGTATGTTTTATGATAGTAACAGCTTCTTACTTGGGAAATTGCAGTGAACTCTAAGAACATTGCAAAAGGCTAAGGAGCACATAGAAAATTTAATTTTAAAAAGCCTTCTCAAAGAGCACTTGGGAAAAACCTGAATACGGTCACTGGTCCAGTGAAACTGAACTGCTTTGGATGGTAGCTTCACATGCGCAGTAATCACACTTCTCCTGCAAGTCTGGACAATTTTCTGTACCATCTCTGCCAGCTTAACTTCAATTATTGACTATATATTTGAATTGGAAAACGATAAGCAACCTCATCTGAAAACGAATCTACAGGAAGGACAATATTTTTCTGTAAAGACCAAAGGCAGAGAAATACATATATATGTGTGTGTATGAATTGTATCTGGTGCACTGTTTCTTTTCCTTTGGCCAACGCTCAGTAATGCAATTATATTTGGATAAAAATGTGAAACATATCTTAGCATTTTCCAACAGAGAACCTGTGCTGTAAATTCTCAAGCAGCAATTCTCTCCCCAATCCAGACACTCACCTTCAATCTCTAACTAACTGTTAATTTCCATTAATTAAGTCCTAATCTAGTCAGGAAATCAAGGCAAAGCTTTTTTTTTTAGGTGAGCAAAGTCTGGAGTCACTCAGTCAAACAACAAGAACCAAGAAGTCTGTTATACTGAGCCTTTTCCAGCTAGCAGCTTCCATAGCCAAAATAAAGCCTGGCAAGAGGCTGCTGGGCAAATTTTCACAAAATATGTCAATTTCTTCTTTTTTTCTTTTTTTTTTTTTTTTTTTTTTTTTGTTTTTACGTTTGTGAATGCCTTGTAAAAATCTTCAGTTAAAAAGCAAATGTGGAAGAAATGGTTCTGCAGCCTGGAATGATCAAGTCTACTCGTTAAGGGAGCAACACAAGTTGTTTCAGTCTTCTTTGTGATTACACTATTGACTTGGACTAGTTTAGAGGAGATACAGACTGGAATCAACTTGAAGAGCAAACAACTTGCCTCCCTAAGCCTGAGCTCAGAGGCCAGTGCTTCACTGAATAGTGCCAGTGAATTGCAGAGAAGCAGTGCTTTGCCCTATAAATACTCTAACAGAGGGCTGCATCTTTCTAACACTTCACAAAGGAAGTGAATCCCTCCCTATTTATCTGTGTTCTGCAGTCATATTCCTGTTTGAGAACCTGAACACTGAGAAAGAACAAAGCTGCTGAATAGACCTCATATGTACACCAGACACAGGGCTTCATGTCTCCCATGCAAACATCATTCCTGTCCCCACACCAGCTTGTTCTGCTCATTTCTCCTGTGTGCAGGGAGACAAAGTAACTTAGCAGCAACATCCCCTCCAAAGGACTCTTCCTGTGCAGGATACAGACATCACATCTCAAAGCTTCCTCATGGGAAGGTGAAGCAGCAGAGCCTGCAATCCTGTTCCTTTCACTGCTCTCTTAAGCAGGTGATACTGTACCCCCTGGAGCATCACTGCAAGAGCAGCCACATGACCTGGTATCAGTGGCAGTTAGCTACTGCAGGTATCCTTAGTTTATCAGGATAAGTTTACCTTTGCCTGTTAGTACAGATGAGGAGAGTACTTCTGAGGTGAATCTCATGACCACCATCACTTCCCATGCTTTGGTTTACACTGTGTGGAGCAGAAAACCATTCTGTGAACTGGGATCGTCTCAAGTGAAACTCACCTGAATATTCTCCAGGTTCAGGGAAGCACCCAGCATACAGGAGCAGACTCAAGCTAATTTTCAATAAGCTGTTCTGAAATGACCAGGGTGTAGCCTTTGGGTCATCAGCACCACATATTTTTATTTACAGACCTGTTTTGATTGGGCTACATGACTTGCTTATGAAGGCTTGGCCTTGGGGACCCAGTGGCAGCCAAGGACAAACAGAACAATTGGTCAGGAGACCAAAACTGCACAGCAGGAGAGGTGCAAGGCAGTGTCACTGCAGGGATGAGGTCCTGCTATCACAGCCAGATAACATCAAATAGTGCTTGAAGCTAAGTGGTCCATCTTACTTTTCACTGTGTAACCAGAAATCACAAAAAACCCCAGTGTTTGGGCTATTTTCTTGACAGATGCCACTGTTTTAAAGCTGCGGATCAAGTGCTACAGCTCTTCTGTAATAAATACACAATTGCAGTAGGAATTTTTGCTGAATGAAAGACTGCAGACTTTAGTCCATTAATTTTACATTAAGTAATTAGCTTAACTCGTTCACACTTTAAGATGCTTTAAAGTGTGCTGCAGGAATGTCTTAGATTTTAGGGCAAAGCTAATTTAGACTTCACTAGCAGTATGATCTCCTGGGATACTGCAGGCAATGTTGATTTTTATCTGCAAACTCTCTTCTCTTAACTGTTGCCAAGGTTTTAGATTTTATCATAATGTATTCACAAATATTTATGGAAACTATAACTCAAATATGCATTGGTTAAAATTAAACATATTTTAGAGAAGGTAACATCAGAGCCAGTTTAGATAAATAAGAGATCTTAGCTGCTTCAGCAGGCTTATTTGTCACATTTAGGAAGAAAGACCTTTAAATCCTGACAGAGCTGTCTCATAAAAGAAAGCTAAATCTGTGGCTATGGCTTACTTGCCAACACACCTTTTTAGCATGCAGGAACTACTACAGAAGTCACCACAATGCTCAGAGCATGGCATTTGCTGGGGCATGAAGTTAGTACTAAGATGCACGGGTTGTTCTATAGGAAAGACAATGGGGTTCATCTGCTGTACAGAGCAAGCAAAGCAACAAGCAGCAGGGTTGCAATCTCACAGACATGGGGAACCCAGTATATCTGGATCCTCTATGCTTCTGGGGAATGAAAATTTTCCCATGATTGATCTGACTATGGGAATACTTTGGACTCCAAAATGATGCAGGCAAAATAATACTCATTGAAACTTTTCAGAGAAAATAAGGAAATGCAATATGAGAACTCATCAACTTCTGGATGTTACAGATACGGAACTTGTTCAGTGTAACAAAAGAATCATGGGAAAAGGAGAGGCAGAGGAAACAAATCAAAGAAGGTACTCAACATTTCCATGGCATATAAACCTAAATTCAATATTTTAAGTGTGAATATTTACTGTTAGCCCTGCAACCTCAAAAATGCCTACACCATATGCATGTCATTCATGATTTTCTACAGTTTTAATTCAGCGTGCTGCTCAAGTTGTTCAGAGAAAATTTGTGGGGACAAAGGGCAGCAGTGAACAATGGCAAAATTGACTTTGCAGTAACCAAGACTGAGATTCAACTTGGCTTCAGATAAACACAGATAAATGGATTTACACATTCTTTGCACTGCAGCTTGTGCTTGATCCAAATTACACTAGTTAAGGGTTTAACCCTGCAGGAAGAGTAACAATGAAGGAAATCTTCAATCTTACACTGTTTCTATTTTAGCTTGGCCTAATTAATTGTAGCTGGTAAACCTTCTCTTTAATCCCCTAGCACCATCACTCTGATGTCGTTGACTGGTTTTCTGCCCACTTTACATTTCTTGAAGGAGTAAATTAGCCTATACACTGTGCTGTTACAGCTTGGATTTAAGGCAATGGTATCAGTGCTGAATGGCTGAGGTTGGAAGGGACCTCTGGAGGTGGTCTGGTCCAATGCCCCTTCTCAGGCAGGGCCACTTGGAGCTGGTTGCCCAGGACCATGCCTAGGTCCATATACTGAACCTTTAAAAGTTATTAATCCAAAAGCAGGATGAGCTCATCTGAGCCTGTTGAAAAGGGAACAGTTATCAGGGAGTGCAGATATGCAGAATACATGGGCCATAAAAAGAGCTCACCTGGTATCTGCTTACAATGATCCTTTCCTCATCCACACATGACAATGACAGCAGTGTACCTACTTTACAGACATATTTCAGTCATCTGTATACATGGACCCAATACAGGAGATCAACAGAGCCAATAAGGCACAGAAGCAAAGCTTCAGATTTGGAGCTGTAGTCATCCACAGGTGCTGAAAACAATTTTTCCTATTTTTTCTACTGCTTTGGGCTAGGTTATTGCTCAGTAGAGGTCTTGCGCGATCACAAATACTAGATAGGTGTGCCTACCACCTTTAAAGCTCTAAACCACATTTTTAAACCACTTGTGCACTAATTATTTTCTTCACTGGATTTTTTTAAAGTCCTTTGACTCCAACAGAAATGAACAACTATATGAGCTAAGTCATCAGCTTAGATTCCACCCTCCACCCCCCTCCCATACAGAGTATGACTAAATTGACAGTCCTGCCTTGATCTGTTATGCAGGTTAAATGAAAAACAGGGAAGGAAAAAAACCCAATCAGTATTTGAAACACTTACTCCTTTTGTACATTGTTTTCAGTTACATACCGTGTTGCACAGTCTTCTATTTTCAAGGCCTTCTTGGATTTTTTCTCTGTTTCCACTCGGTTTGTGATATGACCACTGCTGGAATTATGCTGCAGCCCACCAGGATTGAGAGCTAGGTACTTCTCATAATGGGAGGTCAAACTAAATGAAAGTCGGATCCCCACCAGTTCTCACAGCTGAATTCCAACACTGGATATGACATGGCCGAGGGGAAAATATTGGATTTATTTTTATGAGTTAGTCATAACCCTAATGCCCTTAAGAGGTACTGTGAGAAGTGAATCCATTCATAAGGCCAACAAGGTCACTTTTAACTTGTAAAAATAAATCCAATATTTTTCACTATGTCTTATTAGGTTTGTACAATGCAGCAACCACAGTGGTTTGTTTTAAAAACGTCACTTCCCACAACTGCTTATATTGCTTTTTAGCATGATTCTCCTCTCCCCTGCTTCTCTGCAGCTTAGCTCCTGAAGTCTGCATTGTCTCTTCCCACTGTCTTTGTGCTTTGAGACACACTGATGAAACACATCCTGTTATCAAAAGTGCTCTCAAGTTTTATGTTCATCCGTTGCTCTAACACAGCTTTGTTGTCACAACTCTTTCTTTGCTGCCTTACTCGTTTAACACATCCTTGGCATTTCTCTTGATTGTTTCCACACAGCCTTAGCCTTTGCTGACCTACCTGTCTCAGTGTCTATTGCTAATTGAACTGTAATCAACAGAAATTCTAAGCACTGTACATAATTTGTTGGATAGCCTGGTCTGATAAATAGTCTAATAATCAGCCTTCATCTGATAACTTCTCAGGCTTTTTCTTCCCCCTTTAACGCTTCAGTAGCTGCCCACTTACAGGAGAATGGAAGAGCTGAGAAGCAACCCGGTATACTTGTCTCAGCCTATGAAATCTGACATGAGAAATCCTGCAGCCCTGTGAGAAATCCTGCAGCCCTGTTTGAATTTGAGCAGCATTTCCTCTTGCAGACAGCAAGAGACCATTACACATTTCCTTTTTTTCCCTTGTAACCCATGCCACAATTTATAAACAGGCAGAAAAACTCAGAGGGTACCGAAAGGCACTAGCTATAAGACAAGCTGGAACAAGTCTGCCACAGCCTTATAATCAAAGAAGGAAGGTTTTTAAGTGACTTGTCGACACCCAAAGGAGTTGGAAGATTCAGGATAGCGTAGTCACATCTTGTTTGCAAGAGAAAGGCAGGGCAGCACTTTGTGCCCAGTGGAGTCTGAACAGCTGAGCCTCAGAAAGATCACAAGAGATTACAGGGGTAAGGAAGTGATTCAGAGGTAGTGAAAGGTAGACTGAGATACACAGGGAAGAATACTATTTCAGGGATGACACTAATACTTGCCATCAAGAAATCAAAGGAAGGGACTGGATCAAAAAAGCATGGACAGAGCAGAACAGTTTGCTCTCAATATGATTCATATTTGTTGGCCAGCTTCTGCTTCTGGGCATAAGCTTTAGGGGCATTCATAAAAATCTAATTAGAAAATAACATCTCTCATGAATTATTAGCTCTCTTCATAGACGGTTGTAATACATTTAATTAAAGTTACAAAACCAGCAAAATATGCTAAATAAATTAAAAAGGAGGTGGCTTTTTTTTTTAAAAAATATCAATCACATTCTATTGCTTCCTGATAAAACACTTAACAAAAAATGTTGGTTTAAGCCAAGAAACCTCTCTAGAAAATATTTGTCTTTTCCCTACAGGAGTATTCAAAAGATTCTGAAAGCAATGAAACTTGGTCTTTCCTTTCTCCTTAAAGACTAAGCAAAACACAAACCAACCTGTGAACAGTTATAAGAAATAAAACCCGTCTCTTTTCTCGGTTTTCTCCACGTATCCATCTGTACATTCCCATGCACTTAAATGTGGTGATCCTGCATTTTTACTTGTGAAGACAGAACAGAGTTTGGCTTTGACTGATCCATAAATCAGATCTATGCAACTGTAATTTGTTCACCCTTTATCCAAATTATGAACTATATTCCTTCCCAGTAATGATTTGCCTTCACTTTGTACCAATGTAAATGATTGCTTTAGGTGCAAAGGAAAAGCAGATCTTCAGCTGTGTATCCCACTGAGAACAGGCTCTGCATGAGCAAAGCAATTCTAACCGTTCACATACAGTTCTCCTAAACAAGGCATGGCCATGTCTTTATAATTTCAGAGTTCCACCTCCTTGTTTGAGTAGCAGCTCCAGATCATAGAGTGCAATTTGAAATCTTGGCACTTGGCTTTCAATAATTCCCTGTTAGATTACTGTGTGTGGAAGAGTATATAACACAACTGCTACAAATGCTGGGAGCAAAATCTTCAATAACAACTTAGCGCATATGATAACTTTCCCAATTTCCTGCATCTACACCACCTATCTCTTTACTCTGGTCTGTAGCAGCTTGTTTCTTTATTGAACATCTGCCTTGGGATCCCCTGTCATAAAAAGTAATAAACACATCAATCCAAAAGAAAGAGTATTGCACGGCCCAAAACTACTTAACCAATCAAATTGGCAGCTGGTAGCATGAAACTAAAGGCATAAAACTCAAGAGGTGGTTTTTATACAGAGTATTTCTAATGATATTACATGCCTGCTGCCATTTTGCACACCTAGCTGCCTGAGTGTTTCTAATAAGTTAATTATAGTTTCTAGAAGCAATTATAGATTTCAACCTTTGTGGAAATACCAAGCAATGGGATTAATTTGTAAATCTGCTACCTCACTGATATTTGACAGCTATTGCTTTGATTCTCCTTGCTACAAAATACAGATGGATTGTCTTGGGAAAAAAGCATTCTTTAACTAAATAATAACAAAAAAGCACAATAAAAATGCCTTGTAGCTTATTATCTACAGACCCCACAACTTGTAACTGTGACTGTAATTATAGTTGTTCTAGTTTCCCCTGCAGGTTTTGCTAAACAAACAAATGAAAAAGATACCCAAAAGGAAAAACAAAAGCAATTTATGTTCTCCAGTTATCACAATATAAATATCCATACATTACTTGCATAGAGAGTAGATCAGATCTAATCGTTCACTGGAGTTTCTTGTAAATTAGAAATTACATTTACTCCAGGTGCACGTTGTTCGCCCAGTTCATATCCAACTGTAAATTAGAGCAGTTTTGCCTTTTGGGAGAAAAAGCTCACTTTTGAAATGTGTCTTATTGACTGTATAGATTACCAGCAGCTGATCCATGAAGTAGATTTGAAGGGTGAACTGCCTATAGGCAACTTTCTTTATTGATTGTAGATTGATATTCAGTTGATTGTAAAGGAAAGAAAAACAAAATAAAGCTGCAATGTAATTGCCAACTCTGTAGGAATAACAGAAACAGGCTGTCCATGGAAGTGGTCAAGTCCCGGGAAGGTATTTAAAACGTGTAGATGTGGCACTTAGGGACATGGTTTAAGAGTGGACTTGGCAGTGCTGTGTCAGTGGTTGGACTCAATGATCTTAAAGGTCTTTTCCAACTTAAACGAGTGTAAGATTCTGTGATTACCTCACATAATAGTGTGATTTGCCAAGCTATTTGTTCTTCAACCTAGGACTCATATTAATACGTCTGGATGACATTTCTTTTCAATGTTTCCCTTCTGGGAGTTTAAGAAGGTGACAAGGGAGGGAGCCTGTGGCCAGCTGGCAACTGAACTTCCGAATGTTCTCAGAGCCACAGGGATCATTTGCATTACTTCTGGAAAATGCTAAGGTCTGCGTTAATGTGCAGCCTGCTACATGTGTCCCTTAGCAAGAAAAACATCCCAGCTTCAGTTTAAAAATTCTGAACAGTTATTATGAATATGGTTTTTGCTCTGAAAGCTTTATCACAGCAAAAACCACAGGTAGCTCCCTGAGCCATACTACCCATGAATTCTTACTTCTATGGAGTTCAGTCTCACTTTTACACCTGTGTAGGTTAGCTGATTTTTCAGTAGGACTGTATTCTCAAAACAGCCTTTTTCTTACTAGTATCAATAACACCTTGATTTTCATGAAACCTGCAGGAACTTACCCTCTTCTTCAATCAAATTTGGTTTAGATAGGTTCTTGGTTGATTAGGGTACAGAACTAACAGACATGTCTGACTGTACACCACAACTGCAAACACCATACCTCTTTAGGAAATTAGGTTAAATGAGTTATGCATATGAAATAACCTCAGCTTAAAAAGTTAGACAATTGAGGTGCAAAGCACAAGCCTGTATCCAGCAAAGGACTCACACATTTTCTCAATTGAAACTTAAATTGTAGCTCAATTGCAACTTAAATCTGACTATACGTCCAAGTACTTTGCTGGTTCAGGGCTGAAAAGCTCAATACCTAGCCCAATTCTACTCAAAGTGTCACACAGACTGTTACAAGCAAACATGAGTTAAAAATGTGTGCCCACTGTGGATAATTCTTGGAAGCTTGAAAAATGTTAGCTTTTATATAGCCAAAGCACTTTAAATAACATTACCCTTGATTTATAAGTGTAAAACACAGAAAAACCCAGTTTTCCCAGGGTTACCAGAAAGAAGTTGTTTTGTGAGCAGCAGAACTAATGAAGCCTAATTTCCCATGGATTCAGATTCTTTGCCACCAAAATCCTGCCCCTATCCCCTCACCACTACGGCCATGCTCTCTCTGCGTTGTTTAGTGTTTCCTCTACCCAGGACGCAGACCTTGCTGTGATTGACTGACCAGCTGGCTGCTGCAAAGGGACACTGATGGTCATGTTCTGATGGTTCCTCCTTAGAAGAGACAGTGTGATATATATCTTTTCACTTGCCATGTTCCAAACATCAGAAAAATTCCTGAACTTTCATCTCTGAGACTTGAATTTTTATTTCATATTTGTTTAAATTTGGCCATAAATAGAAAAGTCTTTAGAAGATCACAGAGAGGAATACACGATGAAAAATGCATTCTTAAAGGCTTTTCCCTATTTATGAAGAAGAGTTAAAAAGCATCAGAGCAAGCAATAGAGCCTGTCTTCCCTAGCCAATTCTAGTCCACAGGGGTACCAGAGCCTTGTTCTTACAGATGGAAGAGTCATGATGAAAAAAAAAACCTGCCTAAGTTTGAACTCCCTTTTAAATCACAGCACATGTAAATTTGTTTACTCTACAAAAAGCACTACTTGTCACAAAACACTATAGTAAGCTTATAACTGTGGAGGAACACTCTCACCTATCTTTCTGTCTTTAAGCATGTCCATCAGCTTCTTCCAGCCTCCTTGAGATCTTTCCCATCGCATTTCTAGCTCATTCCATTGCCACAGACTAAAAGCTTCTTTTGGGGCAGCTGGGGAAGTACATGGAGCTTGTGCATATTTTCTTCCATTTCCTGTCATCTCAGACTCACTATAGTTGTGGATAACCATGTCCATCGTGTTTCAGGCCCAGAGGGGGTGGTATCTTGTGCATCAATGAATTGCCATTTTCCTCTGCTAGAGGAAGCTATTCCCGTGTAATTGATGCCATTATTTTGATTCCTAAATAAGCCCACATTTATGATAACCACCTTCATGGCTTACACACAGCAAATTGAAGATACAAAGGGCCCAGTAAAGCAAAAAACTATTTCCACAAACCACTCCAAAATACTTCTACTGCAAATAGCATAAAATGATCTCTATGAACTATCTATAGAAGGAACTACTAAAGCATACCCACCAGTGTACTACATTTGAGAGTGCATAGTATGATGAACTACTTTTTCCTAGCTGGCCTATCTCTGCTTTCCTTTAATAGAAATATTCAAATGATGGTGAAAATGCAGCAGAAGTTGCTGTAACAGCAAAAGACTATACACTGATGCACAGTTTGTGCGAGGAGCCTGTGTCTTCTTTCACTGCTGATCAGCTCACTTATGCCCCAGGTTTTCAATTTTCACCTCTAAAATAGTCCTTCCTGCTCATTCACGCAAGTACTCTTTACGCAGCCCTACAACATGGACTCCAAGAAACACACAACATTTGAAACATATATTAAGCATTTTATATCTAATTCCTAATGAAAATCCACTGGTAGATAAGGGATAATTACACACAGCTGCTCCTATTATTTGGGACAGTCAATTTTGATGTATGTGGTTCCTTGTGAGTGTGAATGTTTTTCTTCTTCCCAGTTACATTTTCTCTAAAACTTCTGGCAAGGCCACTTGATGAGGAAGGTGGAACTGCAGCGCAGCACTTTTTTTCAGAGTACATTACTCGATGATGGGCATGCAAAATTACTTCACTGGGTGTTTATCTGCCCTCCTAAGAGATGTAAGGTCTAAAACCCTCTCCCTATATGACTGTCCTGGATTCAGCAGTAGCAGCCATTTTTCTCCTTAGTAGCTGGTGCAGCGCTGTGTTTTAGACATTCGGCCTGGGAACAGTGCTGATAACACCGATGTTTTCAGTTACTGCTGAAATGTCTAGTCTGACCAAGGACTTTCTGAGCCTCTGCCAGGGAGGAGGGGAAGCCGAGAAGAAGCAGAGACAGGACACCTGATCCAAACTAGACAAAATGGTATTCCATGCCACAGCACATCATGCTCAGGATGTAAAACTAGGAGTTACCCGGAAGGATGGGTTTAGGCTTGGTAATGGGGGTAAGCAGTTGTATTCTCTTCCCTTGTTGTTTCCCTTGTCACTATTATTACTGGTGGTAGCAGTAGTTGTTTGTGTTATACCTTGGTTACTGGACTGTTCTTATCTCAACGTGTGGGAGCTACATTCTTTTGATTCTCTTCCCCATCCCTCTGGGAGTGGGGGGAATAGAAAGGGGAGAGTGAGTGAGCAAACTGCATGAGTTATGGCTTAAACCACGAAAATTACTTTAATGTGCTTAAGCACATGAGTTCCTTGAGCTACCGAGTTCGTCTGCGTTTTAGCATCGGGCATGGCACAAAGATTTATGTTGCTCTGTGTGACCATACCAATCACCCATCACTATTAGTTACAATAAAATCTTCCTCCTTGTTTTTAAAAGCCCTTTGAATTAGATTCCATTATGAAGATGATCAAAGGCTTTTGAACATGGAGAAGGTAAACATTCTTCAATACACATTTGTGATCTGTCTAGGATTCTATGTCTGAGAGAAAGTCAGGGGACTTAGATGACTAAAGATGACTTTCCTTAACCAAACCTCTACCTGAAAGTTAGATGACTGAGTTGTGTTAGGTCTCCCTGAAGTCAATGGGAGGAGATAGGCTGCTTCAGAGAGAGTTCTTCCTAACCTGAAATAAATACCAAACACAGGTAGAATGATCTACCCTCTGCAGCTGCTTCTGGCTTTATATACATTATGGAAGCTTTCTCAGAATATGAATATAATTGTCAGAAGATCTTTGCTTAGATAAGATGAATGTACACTATTCCTAGTAATTCTAAAATCATATGTAAACTTCATATGTAAAAAAGAAACAGATAAAATATCTGAGGGGAATTCATAAATATCTGAATACAATTATGCTATTTTAAAAATAAATTTATCATATTCTTCTATTGGAGACGGAGAAATCATACTGAGTGAACATGACAAATAGTTTTGTCTCTCCCAAAGGAGACAGCATAGGCTACAAGTCGTCATCTGCAGGATTTCTTTTAAAGTAGTTACTCCTAGGTGAGGAGTCAGTACTTAATTTCTACTCAGAATAAGAAACACAAAAATATATTTAATCTGTGCCAAATCCTTCTAATGAGGGGTCAGCATATAGAACCATAGAATGATAGAATAGTTAGGGTTGGAAAGGATCTGAAGATCATCTAGGTCCAGCCCCCCTGCCATGGACAGGGACACCTCCCACTAAACCATGCCACCCAAGGCTATGTCCAACCCGGCCTTGAACATCACCAGCAATGGAGCATTCACAACTTCCCT
>JANRGW010053349.1:0-101876 GCA_024733675.1 Psilopsiagon aymara
AGGGGGGGGGGGGGGGGGGGGGGGGGGGGGGGGGAGAAGGGAAAAGGAAAAAAATAGTTCAGAAACTGTATAAATAATAAATCCAGGTAGACAAGAAAACAGGTCAGTCAACCACCAATTTCTTCGTAGCTGACCCAGTGCACACAGCAAAGCTTAGGAGAGGAAGAGCTCACCTATACCGATACTGCTTCCCCATGATGCCAGCACTTGCCCACAGCCAGTAACTGTGTTATGACATGATTTAACTAATTTTGTCCAGAATAAGGTAGCCACAGTTACCCGGAGGATTAGATAAACCTGACTTAAGCAGACAGTCACCTGAGTAACACTGGTCAAAGTCCCACTGACATACATCTGGGAGTCTGTTGCTTTTAGGAGGCATATTCCAGCTTGAATTTCTTGCTGGTAGTGAGCGTCTCCATTAGAGACATAGGGAAACACCTGAATTTAACACCCTGTCAGCTTCTCTAAACTGAACAGATGTGTTACAACAGAGAAATAAGTTCTACATAGCAAATAGGAGAGAATATTTCATCTGGGTCTTCTTCTCAGCTTCTGCACACATAGAAACTAAAAATTCAGCAGCACAGATAAGCTTGTTTTTATCAGAATTTGCATAGAGCAGGACAATAAAGCTACAGGAAAAGCAATGTCACCCTCATCCCCTACAACCACCATCGCAAACTGCAAGCAGTCAGTCACTGAGCCATTTATATTTAATGCCATTTTAAGTCTGGTCTCTCATGTATTTTTGCACTCCAACATCTGATTTCCCAGCACATGACATCAGCAAGAAGTGGAATAGATAAGTATCTTCTACCAAAACATAGTTCAGTGACCTAAATTACATATTCAGCAATGGGAACATTGCAAGTCCTAAATCTCACAACCATCTCCCTGGGATCAAAGGCTGTTTCTGCCATGGCAGCACTTTCTGGATGAGGAGCAATTTCTTCCTGAACTCAGACTCTCTCCTCCACTTCCCAAGATCAGCCATAACAGCATAATTGAAAAGGCAGCGCAGAAACAAATAAATTACATAGAAGCCACTAATTAATGTAGGTTACAAGCAGACTTCAGTTGTTTCCTTGTGCAAGAGTAATGCAAACATCAGGCATTATGTTCCTTTATTGGATTATTGAGTTTAGAACTTGAATTAAATCATAAACCATACTTTTGTATATGTGCTAACGTATAAATTCATTCCTGATTTGTCTGCACCTACACTGCTCACTTCAAAATGTGCAGCATATCATTACAGCTTATCACTTCATTATTAGCTAGCGTTGGGCTTTTTCTCCTTTCAAGCCTGAAGAGGTAATGTGTTAGAAATAATGTTTTCAGTAGATGTGAAAAATTTAAGCTTCCAGCTTCCATTGATATCTCTAATATAAAGATACTGATTTTTTCCAAAAGGATTTTACTTTAAATTATCTTGGACAGGATTCTTAGCCACTTTTGCAACAACCCCATCGTCAGGAAGGTCTGCACTCATTTAGGGCTGTCACTAACCAAGTCACTGGATTTCTCATTGCTGCACCACATGAGCCGTACAGGACATGGCTCAGAGTTGTGTTGCTTCATTCATCCTTCCTGGTGGAGGGTTTGGTGGGTGCCACAGGAGAAAGGCTCCAAGCCAACCAAGCTTTTCAAACTCAGGTCTGCAGCCTCTTCAGATCACAAGATCAGTAGAAGATCAAAGGACACTGATCACTTCCAGCTGCAAGTTATAGACTGGTACCTTGTATTAAAGTACTGAACACAGAACATGCATTTTTTCCTTTGCATAGGCACAACACACACAGCTGCAAACCTCTATTTCATCCCACCTCAGACCTTTGCTTCACCAAACATCTCATGTGCACATTTACAGCTGTGTGAAGTCATGCCAGAAGCGACAAAAGCTGCATACTAGGAGACTGACCATATAGCAGCCAATGCTCTACCCACAGGCTCGGGGCAAAAGCCCTGACAGGGAAACTAGAACAATTCAGGTTTTATTTTTATTTTCTTGTCATTTTATCTTTTTTTTTAGATCCTTCTGTTTCCTTGCATGTTTCAGTTTGGTTTGATCTTGCAGGGAAATATTTGCTAGATTAGGAACTCTCACACACTTCTGCTCAGAAACTCAAATCCTCAACCCTTTCCCCTCCCCTCCCCTCCCACCCTTCAAATCTGCAATAATTAATTGCATAGTTAAAACACAACTGCCATTCCTTTGCTGGAAACAATCAGTGATTTCTACTATCCAGTGCTATTCATACACATTACTTCAATGCCAAGAGCTCAAACCTATTCTTGGCTGGGAATCGGCTTGCCGGGGGAAGTGCCGGTCCCTGCAGCATACCGTGCCTCCCTGCCAAAGTAATTGGAGCCAGGCAGGGAGTACCAAGGCGCTCAGAAGCCTGAGTCTACACATGCCACTGGAAATAGAAAATAGAATGCTGCAGCCATTAGTGAGTTGTCATTAATTGTTCTCCTGGTGAATGAATGAATGAGTATCTTTGAGAGAAGAATTCCCATCTTCTCCCAGTAATAATTATTTCTGCCTGCCTGACAAGATATCTCAAACTGGGAAATTCACACAGAAGGAAACAAATCACTGGTTTATTTTGAGTCTTGTTTAGGCTTGTATGCCACTTGAAGTATGCGCCATGGAAGTGGGTTATGTGAGAACTGCCAGTAGTTTTATTCCCTGGCAATTATTCTTCATGCAGAGCCCTTCTAGTCAATGATAAGCAGTTGGATAAAGCCTTTTCTCCATAACAAAGACAAAACCACAACAAACCAAGCACATTCACAGCACTGACAGCCCTCAGACCTTTACAAACACTCCCTGTCCAATCTAAAACAATCTTACACTGAACAAGAGGTCATACAGCAAAATTAAAATAAAAATCCCATACACAGCAGTTTAACCTTAATTTTTGTAACCAACTACAATTCCTCCTCTCCCACCTAGTTTTACACCAAACTTATTTGTAACCCTCAAGCTAGAGACAAGATAAAGACCTCTTTTGGTGTTTGGGAGAACCTTTCTCCAAAGATCTGGCCTTATTTAACTGTAGCTTATTAAATGGGAAAGTTCAGACATCTGATAATTTCCTTGGAAGATGCTAACTGACAGAATGAAACCCATGGACCCAGCTGACCACACATACTGGATATCCATGTGCTGTCTCTATCAGCAAAGCAAAAAGATCCACAGGTAGCACCCTACCTGGCTTTATCCTCTAACAAACAGAAAACACCAGCTATTACCAGATGCCAGTCACACCAAAACTCTGTGAATTGTCAGGGAAAGACCCTCTCCTCTCCTAAATATTTCACCCTAAAAAGAATCAAATACTTTATTGCTCAAAAGTGCAAAACCTCACCTCTGACCATCTGCTTTAATAAACCCTGGGCCGAGGCAAACAGAAAGATGTTGTTGTTACTGTTGAGCTGCTTCAAGCTGGTGTTTCAGTGAGCTGCTGGCCAGGCTGCATGCAATGAAGGGCATCTAGCATATGTCTGAAGGACGTATGTTCACAGCTATATTGAATATTGATCTATGCATACTCCACTGGCAATAAACACCGTAATACATAGCTGGAAATTCCAACTCATACATCCTTTACATGAAGGCTCAAGGACAGGGGGAGGTCTGATTGCCTCTGTATACATAAAATTTCTTCGTGTGCATCTTGAAGGAGCTAAACAGGGCTCGATATATGATCTGCCTAGGGGAGGAGAAAGCAAAAAGCAATTCTGCAGGTTGTTAAAAGCTATAATAGGAACTATTGTGTACCGTGGTATGTATTCTCAAATTTTGAAGTGGATATGAAAATATTTTAAAATTAATCATTAATTCTGAAAATATTTTAAGAACTACTTCAAGAAAAAGAGTGTTTTTTAAAATAAAATAATGCAAGAAGCTATAAAAAAGAAAGAAATATCAAGTGTGTTGACTTGAAAGTTTATAAAGAGACCACCATACCTATGTATTGCTATATGGGAAGCCTGAAGGAAATCCAAAAGCCTTTACACACCAGCTATGCCACTGCAGTTCAGAAGTTACCATATAACCAGCTCTTCCTAACTGTCATTCCTTCATCCTGTGAATCGGTTCTAATAAACGACAAGAACAGAACTGACCAACTTCCATCTTTTATCAAAGGGTAATGGATGCGGTGCCTCAGGTGTCACTTTGATGTTATTTTTCACCAAAAAAATAGTAAATTATGTAAAATCCTGTAAATGTCCTTCTTACTGCAGGGGGTTTTATGCCTGAGACCTGATGCCTTGGGAGCCCTTGCAAGTGAATTAAGACATTTGTTTCCATACTGACAACCTCAGATCATATTTTACATAATTTTCCAGCAAAGGGAAGAGTCCTTATATTCTTTCCAGTCCCCACTGCAGCTGGTACCTTAATACTGACTGCACATCCACAAAAGCACAAAACAGAAACCCAGTTTTACAAGACTAGATAGAAAAAACCCTCCAGATTTCTTGAATTTCTGGTTTTTAATCTGGGTCTTGCAGAAAACCACATAGAACACACCAAAAATACAGACGTATCTGGAAACTAGAAAAAAAATAAACTTAATATTTCTCTGAAATTATCACCCTGAAATATTCCATCAATAACACTCTGCCTTCCAACACATGGTGAACATGCGTATTGAAAATATACATTACTTACATGTACTTAAACTTAAGAAGAGTAAGAAAAAAGGAGCAGAAGAAAAGTGACAGGTTGGACCAGAGTATCTTTGAGGTCCCTTCCAACCTGGTAGTCTATGATTCTATGGTTCATTCATCTGCAGTGAATGATGGGTGATAGAGCAATGAACCAAACACCCAGTTCCCCTGCACTTGTTCTACTAGATAAAACATACAATATGAAAACCCTTTGTTTTTATTAGCTTTTATGGCCTTGCAAAATGTGTAAACTCCAACAATGCCTTGTTCCTTCATCATTTGTGGTCTGCATTCTATGAGTCATAGAAGTAGTCCAGTGAAGCAGCCAAAGAAGAGGAGCCTAGGACATCCCCAAGAACCAGATTGGCTACTATAGTCTCATGTTTATGGACAGCTCTTTAGCAAATTTAATATACCCTTGTTTTTTCTGATTATTATATTTGCACATTTCTCTACTGCTTTTAATGGACTTCTTACTATTTTGGCTTTTGGTCAGTCAGAGGATAAAATATGCCATGAGCTTGGCACAGCCACAGCACAGTTTGAAACTTAGAAGCAGAACGTCAAAAAAATGACTTTCAGGGAAAAAGAATCAGTTTGGGGAGATATAAGCAGCTAACCACCAAGTAACACCCTCCTGCCTTTTCTGAGAAACTATGAAAACAAGAGGAGAAAACAAATGCTGGGAAAAGCATGCAGAAAAACAGGATGCCTAATTCTTCCCTTACACCACCGTATTTAGGTTCAGGTCAGCCTTCAATGGCAGTACATGATGATGGAACAAGTTGACCTTCTCTGGCGTAGACATGATTTCTCAAGCAAATTAACCTTTTTCTCACCTACAGACAGAACAACAAAAACAAAACAAACAACCCATAAATCAACCAGTAAACCTGTTATTTTAGAAAAGACAGAGTAGTGAAGTAAATTCTTCCAATATGCCCTTACATCATTCATACAGACAGAAAAACAATTACAAAGCAAATCAGATCCTTTCTTTAATTGATTGCACTCACAAGTTCTTTCCTCAAGAAGAAAAGTTTCCAAAAAAAAAAAGAATAATCAACCAGCATTTCAATTCTGGGCACCAGTGAAAACGCAAATGCCTCTGGATTGCTATTTTTTATTCCAGCAGTCTATACACTATGTGAAAAATGTTAAAACAGTCTTCATCATTCCCTTCCAAAAATGCAGCTTCTAGATACTGCCTCAGATTATCACACACATAGGAGCTCTCTAAAAATGCAACCTGTAGTTTTGAAGATATTTTTGTGCATGTTTGGTTTGGGGATCTTTTTTATTGTCCTGTTTGCTTGGAGTTTTTTGCTTGCTTGGGATTTTTTTAAGGTGCATTTTTTTTAGCAGAAAAAAGGAAGATACCTGCGATATGCAGTATGCCTCTCCTTGCCAGCAAAAAAGTTTCAAGCAGCATCAGAGCTCAGGAGTACAGGTAGGAAATTCAATATGGGCTTTGGAAAGAAGAGATGGAGGAAAGCAGTGGGTTTAAAAGAAGAAAAATCAAAACTCTCCTGTCACGTCCATGATGGACCTCAGCCGTGTCCTAGTAAATGGCATGGAGCTTCAGCCGGAACTGGAGAGATTTGACTCCACAGCACTGACAGCTGTAAGACCCAGGTAGGCGTAAGCTAACCAAAACAAAACTGTGTTAAAGCAGTGTGAACCTAGTTTTTCCAAAAAGCAGCAAACCCATGCTGCTGCTGATTGTTGCACTTGTTCAGTTTTGAACACTGTGTTAATTCAAAGCTTTTGCCCTTAAACTTCTGTTTAGCACATTCAAGTAAAGCTTCTAGCATAGTTCTCTTTACTAAACAGCTCTGTCGATCACTATCTCAGCACCTCAGTCCAAACACCATTGAAATATCCTCTCATACATCCCCAAAAAAAAGGTTATGATGCACACTTGAACCTACACAGCACTGCTCTCAGCTCCTTCCTGCAGGTTTTCCTTAAGAAACCCTGGTCCCTAAACACAAATAATCTGTCACCCCACCTACACTACACTGTACTGGCATGCCACGTAGATTGATCATCCTGATTTTAGCATGTACAACATTTGTGATGCCACCATTGCCACCTCGCAGACTGCTGCAGATCAGCAACATAATGCCATTTGGAAAGGAGGAAAACAGATTTAAGTCAGATTTATTCATCACTTGAGTTTACCCAAGTGTAAACAGAAGTTACAGCAAACTTGCATCCCTAATTAAGAGGGCTTCTTTGGGAAAAATGCTGGTGTTACCATCCCCTTCTTGCTTCCCAGGCTGAGTAGATATAGATCTAGTCCCCAGAAAAGTAACTGCTGAGAAAAATCAGTTCTTCCTTCTTGGCCCTTTACTACAATTCAAATTAAAATTTCTTATCAGGATCTGTCCAGTCTCTTCCTGTAATTTGCTGCAGAACCTGTTTTCACTTACTATGCCCTATTTTCTCCAGGTGCAGCTTCTGTCCCCTTGTCTTGCACGCAGCCTTTCCAATTCTCTCAGACTCTGCCTTGAATTGCTTGCGCTTATCTTCTAATTAAAGAGGTGCAGGGATCTGGATTGAAATCCTATTGAACTGCTTGACACAAAGTGGTCTAATGGAAAGTACAGCTAAAACCAGAAGTATTTTTACTATATCAAGTAGATGACTTCAGATCACAGGATTCTTTAGTTAAGTTGAATGTTGAACTAATAACTAAACAAATACCCAGGCAAAAGCCACCAGAAAGTGCTAATCCTTCTACTGGAGAAACTTTATCACGTTGAGGTTAGGTTACAGCCATGACAGAGATACCATAAATATTTTTTTTAATTATATTCCACTAAATGATTATCCATTAAGTGAAAGAGGTATCTTTTGCACTAAAAGCTTTAGTACTCAATATAATTAATAATGAATTTAAGCTAGCCATGTAAATAAGCAAGATGTGGGTTGATCTGATTTTGCACTTTACTGAAAAATGTGACAGATTAATCAATTAAAATAAGCTAGAGAAATATTTATTCTGAGAATCAACATTTACAATTAGAGTTTTCTCCCCCTCCAAACACTTTTTTTGTGAAGAATACTTTTTCCATTTGAACTGAAAGCATGTATTTCAATTGTAAATTTTCACTTGAGATTAAATGCCAAATAAAGAAAAGGTTTATGTTGTTTTCATTTAACAGAGGAAATCTCTGCTGTTCTTTTTTGTCTGCCACCATTCTGGGGAAAAATGCAGTGGGTGGAAGACAGAAAAAGTAATGAAGGTAAAAACATGTTTTCATGTTGCACTTTATAAAAAATTAAATACTCAAATACATCATTTACTGTGCTTGAAAGTGTTTCTTGAAAGCACTTGGCATTTCAATTTTATTTTCAAAAATGTGTACTCAGAAATTATGGTAAACAAATGAAAGTAAACATTCAGAGATGAAAAGTAACATTATACAAAAAAGCAAATCTTAAGACTTGACACTGATGAGGTCACTTGAGGTCAGTGTTTATTAGATGTTTAATTACATATGATTACAAGGACTAGATAAAGATATGGCAGAAGAAGACAAATATATTCAGAATGTTTCAATATTGATAATGTTTCATATGCATTGGTAGTTGCTTTTATGTGGTTACAAAGAATGCGATTTAATGGAAGTAGCCATTGGGGGTTCTCAGAAAATAGTTTTGCAGGTATGTAAGTCCAAGGCTCATCTGGAGCCCGTTCCAAGACCTTTGTGTTGATAAGCATGGAGACTTTATGCTTATCAATCCAAGTTGGCTCTTTCTTAAGGAAATTTAGGGAAGTATCAGAACTGCAGTATTTGTGTTGAGACCATGCTCCAGTGCTTTTGGTAAGCACTGCCATCCCTTCCTCCACCATGGGTGCTTGCTGTGTTGCTGCTCACCTGCTCCAGTGTCAGCACCACAGATGCGGTTGACCAGAAGTGACTAATTTGCCAAGAGCCACTGTCCTCTCCTGCCAGCCCCAGATGTAGGAAAGAGAGACCTCAAAAATGCCATGTTTGGAGTGATTACTGCTGCTGGGACAGAGCTGTCTCCACAGTCCACCTGAAAGCACCTCCTCTGTGGGCAGGTGCTTAGCCACCCACTGAAAGACCTTGGGCCCAAGGAAGTCAGGTAGCAGCTGGTCTCATTTCACCAGCTGCTGTTCCTGCTCATAGAACATATTACTACCTTTCTTCCAGGTACAGCTGCATCTTATGGACATAAAATACTCTTCACCCCTTACACTATCACCCATTTCTACTCAGTTTCTTCTACTGCTGCTGTGACTTCTTCCAGGCTGTCCATCTCATTGATCCTGATGACAAGCTCTCCATCATTCTGTGCCTGCTGCAGCCCTGAGTGACCACAGCACTATCCAACATAGGCAGATTTCACTGAATACTTATTATGGACATTGCCATGGCCAGGCTGGTTCTCTTTATCACTCAAAGATATTTCATAGTCTTCTACAGAGGGATTTCAGCAAATAGCTCTGTCTGACTGCTTAGTCACTCAAAATTAGGCATATGCTTGAATGATCAGCTGAGACCATGTCAGGGTGAAAAGCTAAAATTTAGAGAGGTGGAAATGAGGTAAGGAATGCTTGTGGATATTGTGAAAAAATCATTTCTTTACTGTTCACAATCCCATGGTTGGATAATGGCTGCAAGTATTATTTTTATCATCTGAAGTATGTTTGCAAAGATGACGGCTTTATGTGGGGAGTAATTCTTGAACATGGCTTCTGTAACAGCACTGATATTTGGAGATATAAGTGTGGGGGAGAATCAGGGCCACAGTCTTTAAGGATTTCACTAGGGTTAATGTTCAACTGAAAGTTAGAAAGCTAGATTAGATTTTAGCAGAGCAAAGTTGAAAGACTAAGTGCAGGGTGAAATTCAACATGATAAAGCTGGAGAGAGAAAGGACACACAGGAAATAGAAAGTGTTCAAAGATAAATTAATGTATGCCCAAGGGTTATGCATACCACCTCACAGTAATTGCACAGGGAATGTTCAAGTTGTTTTTTCTATTTTTTTTTAAAGCCAGTGTGAAGGAACATAGAAATGTAAAAGTAATCAACAGTGGGAAAAAAAGGCTGACATGAGTTATAAAACATCAAATAGAGAGCAGGATTGGAACAATTGCATAATGAAGTTGAAAGCATAAAAAGCGATAAGAAAAGCAAAGGCAGCGAGTGAAAGGAAACTTTACAGAAAGGTGAAATAAAATTAACCACTTTACAGGTACTGTGCAGAAACAAGATCCTGGAAAAGCAGCCCACATATCTACCAGAGGTAGGGCAAGATATTAACCATGTAAGTGACCACATTAAAAGACTGAAGTATTGCTTTATGATTTGTAAAGTGACTAAAATTTAAATCTTCTCACAGAAGACATCATGGAAGAAATAAGTCTCAATGCATTTTTAGCACTGCTGTTAATTAACATCCTAAGGAACCTTCCAGGCCACATGACCATGGCTGCTGGGCAAACACCTGCAATAAGCTGACCTGGTCCTGAGGACAAGGTGACATGCAAACATGACCCTTTTCCAAGAGGTCTCCCAACATGAGGCAGTCACAACCATCCAGCAGGCACACACAGGCCTGCCAGGGTCAAGACTTTTGAAGTCCTTCCTTCAGAGTCCTAACATGAAAAAGGTCCCAAATCAACAGTCTTCAGGAAGGGCAAAGGAATACTGATAACTTTCACAGAAAAAAGCTGCATTTATACTGCCTTGCCAATTCACAACCCCAAATGGAAGGAACAGAGTTTGCATTTCACTCTGAAGTCACTAAGTTCCTTGCTGATAGAAGACTTTCAAATTCATGGACTAATGCACATGACCTTACAGGTCAGGTAGACATTTCCTGTGTCCCAAGGGACACCATGCATGTAATAAGGTGCACTACAGATGTTGGCTGTATTTTCCTCCTTGGGCCTTCTCAAGGCAGAGTTCTTCACTCCCAGAGTCCAGATGGAGCTCACCAAGAACACAAGCAAGCTTGCCCACATGCTACCCACAACCTAGCAACGGGACACCCTTACTACTGCCCCACATCAAAGATAACCTTCACCACCTGGTGTCTACCAGGTGGTGAGGCTGCGCCTCAGCCACTTTGGGGTTAGGGATGTTCTACTGTGCTTTCTTTTGATAACAGCTCATATTCTTCAGTTGAACAGTATTTTCTGCACTGCAGAGCTTGAAGGACGCGTTCTCCATGAACTTAAGGTGCTGTTTCAACCTTTTCTTTCATTCACATAATCTCTTCTATTAAAATAACACTTTACTGGAATAAATTCACAAGAAACAGTGACTGAGTCATGGAGACTAGAACACTGACAACAAATATTCAGAAGCCAACCAGGGATCAAGTGTTTCAGCTAGCCTCCCCTCCACAGATCAACCTTGCTGCCCAAGTCTAAAGCAAGTATTACTAGGTTTATGCTTTTATATAGTAAAGGCATCAACAGGAGATGGAAAGCAGAAATAGAGCAGAAGTTGTAAATTTGGTTTACTATGCTTATTATTTGACTTACAGGTAGTGGTCAGGCTCTTCTACCTGTATATACAATATATATACATACATATATATATATACACACAATATATATTCTCCCCTCTCCTGTAAAGAACAAGGGGCAATATAATCATTGAAAATTCATGGGTTTACATTTTATATGTCAAGCTAACATGATAGCTTCAAATCCTATTTAAACACGCACCAAAGCAATTCTCTGAAGATCCACCATCCCTTCCTCTCTGCAGAATATCCAGTCCTCAGCACTATTTGTAGGGTGGGTGCTGAGCTAGTTTCAGCAGTCACTCTCAAGTACAGCGTCTGCTCTGTGGTTTTCCCGACACAGGAGCAGGACACTAAACTCTGCATTTGTGTTTATCAAGTTCCCTCAGATGTACTTTGAGCCTCAAAGTCATTTAAAAAATTAGAGAAACATCCTTGCCTTGGTATCTTGGCTTTACGGGCATTTAAATGACTAAGGAGAGCCATAAAGAAGTTTCAGATTTTTTTTGCCATATGAATCTTTCTTTGAAGTTGTAAAAAAGCAGCAGGACTTTTACCTCAATGTATTCTAAAAAAGTGAAACTACCTGATCCGAGAGCTCTGCATCTTCCTTTCTGCTGCCACTAGAGGGAGAAACCTATTCCTGGGATCTTATGGTTTCTAGGCCGTTTCTGGAACGGGATGAGAATTATTTCAGTAATACGAAAAACTGTTTGTCTCTGCGCAATAAGCACAGAAGCACAGATAACGCAAATGGAGAGCCTCTAAAAATTAAGTGGGATAAATATATCCCCCCCGCCCTCAAATAACTTCAATTACAAACCTTAAATCTTCTGAACTTAAACACTGCTGCAATTGTTCTTCTTTACTGGTAATACAAATCCTTCTACTGTGTTTACTCCCATTGCATCCAGGGCAGAGGAGGCCAAACAGGAAGGAGAATACTGGGTTTCTATCAATACAGGAACAAAGGGTGTTTTCTAGCAGCTTAAACAAAATTCTGATTTAAAAAAACCAGATTTTTAGATTAGGCGTAAGGAAATTCATTCTCGGCTAAAAAAAAAAATAAAATAAAAACCTGAAGTACCATTTGAATAAATTAAAAATTCTATAATTCTGAATTTGTAAACTTCCCCCTTTTCTTACAATAATTCAACTGGAAGACATATTGATGAATACTTATTACATTTTAAACACTTTAACTAATCATGATTGCTTTGATAAGTATTTATAGCAGTGACAAGGTCATTCCACTGGTATGGCAAATGCCTTTGCAAAACATTTTCAAACATGGGTGCAAAAAACTTGACCAATGAAATCCACCCTCCCTGCCCAAGTATGAAATGTCTCAACCTCAGACATGCTCAGTAACTACCAAAATAGGCTTTCAAATATGGGCTGCTGATGGCCACCACTGAGCAACCAGACCTGGCTTCATGACGCATGGCAGTCCTAGGGGGAAAAAGGCCATTTTCCCTAACAACAAGGCAGTTTGCAGACTCAGGGCTTGACCACATTCTTTCTGGGATACTCATTGTTCTTTTTTTCTCCAGAAAGGAGCAGCAACACCAACACTTAAGGTTGTGAAGAATGAATCTTTGCAAAGCTTAGACTTGACTGAACAGCAGGTAAAAATAATACCATATTCCTAGAGAAAGGCTTACCCTCAGATCGTTCCTTCCTATCATTTAAAGGGGCTCTTAACTAACCACAGAATAATTTCATTTGGAAAGGGTTTCTGAAGGCTCTCTGGTTGAATCCCCTGTTGAAAACAGAGACAACCACAAAGGCAGAGTCCCTTTTATTCAAGCTTTGAGTACTGACTTCTTCACTGCAAGAACACACTGGTGACGCATGATCAGCATTTCCACTAGGACTCCCAGGTCTTTCCTTGCAAAGCTACTTTTCAGCCAGTATCCAGCCTGTATAGGTGCATGGAGTTACTCCAAACCAGGTGCAGGACTTAGTATTGTCTATGGTGGCCTTCACGAGAGTTGCCATCTCACTTCTTCAGCCAACCAAGACTGTGTTGGAGGGCAGTTTTTTTCCTTTGATTTATTGACTACTTCCTCCAGTTTGGTGTCACCCTCTCAGCCATCTCATGTCTACAGAGCCTTAGATCCTTCAGGTATAGTACAAGGTTCAGAAAAACGGTTTAAACCACACAAAATAGGAAAATCTTCTCCTGGTTCCTCTGTCCCAACCTCCTACTGCATTAGCCAATGTTAAGAGCTAATCCTTTTCTATGTCTAACTTATTTCATCCTAAAGAAATTTAAGTATCTTGCCTTCAACATTGATTGAACACCATCTGTCACCATTTGCTCTATAATCAGACTGTCCTGTATCTCAGACATTATGATCTTAGATATTTTTCATCACCACACTCAGTCTAAGCTCTGCCTCTTCTCTTCATGCACTAAGCCTGGAAACCCTTGTTATTCTAATTGTCATACAAATAAAATAAAAATAAAGTGTGAAGTGAGCAAACCAGCTAAATGCTTCTACCTGCAGGGGCTAGCGCTGAGTCATGGAGAGGAGAAACAAATCCTCCCCCATCAGCCACAAACCTGGTGAGCCAAAGCATCAAGGAAAACAAGGTTTTCTTTTCCTGATGCTTTACTTGGTGCTCTTTCATATCAGCTGCAACACCTCACCTCCCTGAATGGGAGGTCACATTAGCACTGTTTCTGTAAAAGAGGCTGGAAGCAAATTGTTGTTAAAAGTTCTAAATCTGTCATGCCTGCAACATTTTGTTGTTGTCATTGTTGTGAGGATGACAGGTTTTGGGATTTAAGAACTGCAGCTATGTTTATTTGATCCGAGTGATTTTCTTCTCCTGTGATGATTTCATATCAAGACACTTAAGACAAATCACAGATTCTTTTTTGCCCTTTTGTATGCATGTGTCTACATACTTGCACACATATATATAAAATAGAAAACATTCTACAGTAAGTTTCCCTTTCTGAAAGGGTTTCTACCAGCCTTAGCAGAGTAACAACACATGCAGTATGTATGTCACTCAAACATTTCCTTTAACTGCAAAGTTTGTGTCAAATCTGTGCTGAAAGAGCTCTCCAATGCATACTTCATATTAGCCTGAATTACAGGTTAGGCTACACTCTAAGTATGAAGTATGAAGTGAGATCATAATAGCTAAATCACTCCATTTGTTGTCATTCCAACACTAACCCAGGTTGGCAGAGCTCTTGCTCAATGATGTCACCATTTGTACCATGCTGCAGTTGCGAGCAGAGCCCAGTCTGCATAAATTACCTTTGATCGATGATGAGTGTTAACATTTTTTATTCTTACCTTGGAGCACACTTTGAATTATCAGTTGCTTTTTAGTGTTTTAAAAATGCACATGGGTGAGTTAAATGGCAGGTTAAAATATACTGCAGTGACAAACTACAGAAGCACGGTCAGTGCACTGGAAGCCAAAGGGACTGGAGACAACAAACACCCCTCAAAATCAGCAGCACTTTGATAATGTCCAAAAAGTGCTATCTAATTGGCAGGTTGGAAAAACTATCAAAACCAGACCTGAAATAGCAAGGACAACTGTAGGATAGATTTCACCATCCTTCTACACATTAAACACCATCCCATTTTGCATCAGCTCCCACTGAAATAAATAACTCAAGAACTTTGCAACATAAATAACAGCAGAATGGTTACGGGGAAAAAAAAGTCATCTCTCTATCTTCTAAAAATAGCATCCTTTTGGCTAAGTTGTTCCTTTATGTCTTTCCTTGAGAAAGCAAGGGTGAACAGAATACTGATCAGGAATCAGTAGCAGAGGCTGCCTCAGGAGCATCATTAAGAGGCACATTTCTCCCACAGCCTCATATTTTTCTGAGGAAGAAAAGAGTATTTTCCATCTCCTTTTTCTTAAGGTTGGAGCAACGACTGTCTACCCCTGAGCCTCTTCATCTATTCAGGTCTCAATTTTCCCTACTCAAGAAGTGCCTCTGCTTGGTACACCTCAGGGCTGGAAGGCTGACCAAGCTTCTGAGGTTCCACCCAATAATAAGCACAGTCCCAGCACTTGAGCTGGTCTTGCAGAAGCTGCCAATAGGATCTACAGACACATATAGAAGAAAAGCTGCATCAAACTGGCCTTCAACAGTCTTTCTCTGGATCATCTCTTAACTCCGCATGATTAATTTACATTCACAAATGCAATGGTTCATCCTGACCAGGTTTAAGCTGAGAGCAACATTTAAAGTAATTTTTCATTTTTTAATATGCAAACTGATTTTAAAGGCAGTTGGAGGGAGACATTGCCAACCTCTTCTGTGGGTAAAGCCATTGATATCCAAAATGCTGTTGGGACTTCACCCAGAGGCTGAAAGGAGATGAGAAGTTTGCTTTTCCACACAACACCCCCAGCTCCTCTGAGGTGAGAGCTTAGGCAGCCAGAACACCTCATTGTCCAATGTAACAATGTTTTCCAAATTCCCCAAAATGGAGGAGGGAAAACGTCTGTGCTGGTGGTGCTTGAGCTATATGGGCTATTAGCGAAGGGAGTAACAGGAGTCAAATGCTGTGCTAAGCATACGTTTATAGCCAAATAAATGGACAAAAGGTCAAACCAAAGACCATCCACATTCAAGGTTTATTTCAGGACCCCTTCTTCTATCACTACTAGGGGAGCCACAACCCTTTCAGAAACAAGCTGTTCCTGCTATTGCTGGCTTTGGACAAAAAGCATACTGCTGCTAACCTCTTACATAAAGTGAGCAGACAAACAGCTGAATTGCTGACCCCTAATGGCCTTTTCCCTAGGATTTGTGGGTTTGCACAAAGAAGCCAACATTTTACATGCAGCCCTCGATGGAGTTTGGAATTGTGCAGAAACACTGCTTGTAGTGCACACTCTTAACCCAATTGTTTGTGTACAATGTTCCTCCTCTCTGATGCCAAACACTGTAGGTCTCTGGATTATTTTTTTGTTGTGGGTTTTTTTTTTTTTGGGGGGGGGTGTTTGTGGGTTTGTTTTTTTTTTTAAGCTGTGTGGCTACACACAACTTTGAAACCCTGTATATACATCTATTGCCATTAACAATGTGATGTAAGTGCAAGCCTGCAGTCAAGGGCATTCCTCTTTGTTACAGTCCATCCTCTTTTTTACAGCTGAGCACTCAGAGATCAGTAGATACAAGGTCCAAAATTATTAAAACACTCCTTGGGTACAAACGTGAAAGTTTTCTGGGGCTGAATACAAGGAGCAGGCAGCAATATGCATCAGGTTTATTTTATGAGTAGGAAATAATTAGCAAAAGCAGCTGACTCAGTCCGTGTCTTGACTGAACAATTCTCTTCATCCTTACTTGCAGATTGATTTAACAGATTTTGATAGACTTCCATCAGTTGGCAACGGATCTGAAACATCCATAAGTAATTGCTACTTCCCTTTGAGTGGAGAACCACAGGCAGACCTTAGGACCCAGGGTGTCAACCTGCAGTAAAGCACCACCTTTCCATTAAACCAAAGGCTATGCCAACTCACCCTGCTCAGCAAATCCCAGCACCTCCAGCAACCTGCCCCCATCATATCCGTAGAACTACTCAAACACAACAGTAAAAGCATGCACTGCAGCAGAGTATTGCAAAGACCACACACTGCCTGTTACCAGTGCACTGGATGTTTTCAAGCCTCCCCAAGTAATCAAGCCTCACACCTCAGAGGATGAGAAAGAACAAGCGATCCAACAGCCCGACTGGTATATTTACAAAAGCCAAGGATGAAAGCATGAAACACTACAATACTCGAATTCAGCAGTAACAAAACAGCATTCAGGCATAACAGCCAGCACAAAAATCACCATTATACATTTGATTTCCAGTCAGTTGAGCTCCGAGCTGCTAAAGGCTACAGTATATACTATTCCATACTCTTCAGCTATACTAAATCCTACCTTAGTATTTTTGTTTTAATTCAGAAGACATAATTGTTGTGAACAGACAAAGTATTACCTGGAATAACACTTCAAATGCAAATTAAAGCCTCTGTAAAATTATTGTAATGCAAGAGTACCATGGTTTATTAACAGCAGATTTGCAAGGTTAATTTTCAATTATGTATTTCTTATTAGTTTCCTAGCTGTCTTGCTATTATTAAATTTAAAGAGGAAGATACTTTCAATGTGTCCAGCTTCTGTGGCATTATTACTGATAATTATTCCTATTTTCCAATTTGTGTTACTCTCGTGTCTTGCAAAATTTGTAATTAATGAGCAAATAATTACAGCAGCACTTACTAGAGCTGCTTTAGTTAAGGCTGTGTCAGCTTTTGTATTAGGATCCCCATTTTTCAAGGGTTTATAACTCAAGCATAAAAATTCACTCTGGGCAGAGCCTTGTCATAACAGCTGTCTGCTGAGCATGATTTTTTTGCTTTTAAATGTTTCTAAGCGGCATTATTGGTTCCTTTTCTCAAGTTATGGACATAAAAAAATAAACTTCCAAGGGCATGAAGTTCACAGTTCTCCATTTTTTATGCTCTGATGTCTCTGAAGTAAAGACGTTTTATTTTAAGGTGAAGGCGTTCACCTTTAAGAACACAAAATAAGGTGCCTCAGCATCTCCAAAGACCAGTACCAGGGTTTTAATGCCTGGTGGTCATTAGCTTTACAAAATAGACCCAGAAGAGAGCTTGACATTCAGGGTTGTTTCTGCTGATCCCAACCAGTTAAGCATTCATGCACATACACAATTAAGGCATATGAGTGGCCCTTAGGAGTCAACAGGCCTGTCCACCCTCTCAGAGATGCACATGTATTCACTGCCCTGATTGAGCAAAACAAAGCATTTCTTTTGTGACAAGTTTTAGGCTGCTCCTATTCACTACAAACTGTGGTCCACATGCTTAGGAAAACTGAGCATCACAGGGTTCTGTGCTTCAGGAAGCTGAGGACACAGCACTCCTTAAACCTATAGGTTTAAAAGACTGAGCATCTTCTTAACAACATGCTCAGCATCATGCAGTATCCTGCCTAGTGCCAGTATAAAACATCATAAATCTGTTGCTTCTCTTTCAGCTAGAAGAGAAAGCCCAAAGGTGAAAAAAGGAAGGGGAAAAGCAGTGTACTCTGGAACACCAAGTTTGCTATATGCCCCACACCCTTTGCCACAAACAATAATGACAGCTCTAGAGCAAGAAGATTTGGCAAAGTTCAGGCACTACAGGAGAGCTCATCACAGCTGCTTTCTCTAAACATCCTACACAGTTGGTCACCCAGAAAACACTGAATGCACCCCTTCTTTACTGCCTGGCCTTCTGCATGCCTCCTCCTGCAAAGACCTTTGGAACAGTCATCTAGCTCCTGGGAAGCCACCCTTGGAATTGTTTGACCTCAATACTGAGTTTAATTAAAGTAAAACTACTGTAATTCAGCAAACAAAGAATAGCAGCAAGTCAGCATACTAGTAAGCTCAGCTTAGGTAAACTTCCAAAGAGCAGGGTGAATAAGACACTTTCGGCAGCAAAAATACATGCAAAAAAGCCTCCAAATATTGATTGGAAACACAGAGAAGAGACCTACCTGCATCAGCCACAGCAAGTCATGGAACACGAGGTTTGTCCCCTTGAAAATCCAGGCAATTTATCCCTTAAGCAAGAAAAAAGCTGCAGGCTTTGTGCACCTCTTGTTTATTTTCCCTTGACTTCCATCAACTGAGGCTATTCACACCCTTGTTTGGTGTAATTATCTCCTCATGTTTGAGTTAATGTCTAAAGAGGGCAACCCCTTTCTTAATCTATTAGTCAATTCAGAGCCGGCAATTGAGCCTTTTACCACAATGACTAAGAGGGTACAAATATACCTTCCCACTGCTGCCATCCTCATGGTATACTTTACAAGTCCATTAGCAAATCCACCATGATTTGCAAACCTCACCATGTTACAGGAATGCTGAGATATTTATACCTGCAAAGCACATACAGAATCATAAAGTTGTTTATGTTGGAAAAGACCTTTAAGATCCAGTCCAACAGTTAAGCCAGCACACCACCACTAAACTATATCCCTAAGTGCCATGTCTACATGTCTTTTAAATGCCTCCAGGAATGGTGACTCCACTACTTCCCTGGGCAGCCTGCTCCAATGCTTGACAACCCATCCAGTCTAAACCTCCCCTGGTGCAACTTGTTGCCCTTTGCTGGACCTGCTCCAGCACCTCAATGTCTTTCTTGGAGCAAGAGGCCCAAAACCAAACAAAGTATTCAAGGTGCAGCTTCACCACTGCCAAGTACTGGGAAGTGATTGCTACCCTAGTCCTGCTAACCACACTGTTGCTGAGACATAACCAGGCCCAGCTACAGCCAATGTTAATCTATAATAAACCCTTGACATGTAAACCAATGATCTATCTTTCAGCTAAATATTTTCTCTTGATGACCTCGTGTCATGAACTTGCCCAGTTAAGATGAGCTTGCTAAATCTAGTCAGAGGAATCTGTATGTGCTGATATTCCACAGTTGCTGATGGCCTCACATTTTGACTGTAACCATGGCACTGCTGGATTTATCATGGCTGCATGGCACAATGTGTACTTCATTATTCTTTCCTGGCAGCTTTGTATAGCTTTTATTTAGCTGTAAAAATAATTTACATTTCTTAAGCATCTGAATTAAAGATAAAATAGAATTATGACATTGAGAGCAGGGGATTTCATGCAAATTTATTTGTAAATACAAATCACTTTTAGAATACAAAATTACACAAATGACTTCTAAATATCACCCATCTCTCAGATAAATTAATTCTTTACTTTTTAAGAATGATGCCTTAACCTATTATCTACATAGTTGCAACGAGAATGGAAACTCAGTAGAAAATCCAAAGTGAAATTTGGGTACCCTGCTTTGCAAAACAGATCAGTTATGTGACGAGGAATTTTTCCCTTCTGCTTCACTGACTTGAAGTTGTTCCAGGTCACCAACCTGTGGCACTCTCCATCAGCAGCTCCTGGCCTGGGATGAATTTCTGTCTCCACTGAAGTCATTGACAAACTCTTGTTTGGCTTTACATGGGCCATGATGTTCAGCTGTGATAAGTGATGCATAGGAAAAGCAGTGACATCACCAGCCCACCTCATAGAGCTCACATATTCACATCACACACACAACTTAGGTGCTTGGTCCAAAAGTTATGTTATTCGAATATTCCAGAATAATATTTCTGGGAAAACCCAGATACTTGCATCTAATTCCATTACACCAAAGCATCATGAATCCAAGTGATTTTTATTGTTTTTTGGAATTTCAGAATGGTATAGAATGTATTTTTTAAAGTGGGAGACAAGTGATGAGGAGTTTTCTGACTATAAAGCTACTTTGTGCAAATAATCTAACAGTAGCTATTTCGATTTCAAAGTGGTCATAGATTTTGAATAGCAATATGGCTTCATAAAATTTCTTTTCAAACTTCTGACAGTTTCTCTCTGCTTTTCCTTTTAGCCCCTTCTCAATCGTGGTTTTTGAACATCATCTCTTCTTACACAAGATCTCTGCTTTATATAAGGGGTGGGGGGAGGAAGAATAAAATCAGTGGTTGTTTTCTTGACTTTCCAATAATGTAATTGCTATGAAGTCACAGCTTGATGAACAATTTCAGTTTAACACCCCTTGTGCTTGGTGAAAGCAGTGTTGAAACCATCTCAGAACTCTCCATGCTTCCCATCCTTCTGCCACATTGAATTCTCCACTGGGTAGGTCCTATCCCCATGGCACTTGATCAAAAACAAACAAACAAACAAACAAACAAACAAAAAATGGTGGAGAATTATTTCCTCAGAGAAAAAAAAAAAAAAAAAAAGGCATAAAAATAATAGCTGCCAATGCCCTGCTCTTTCTGTGGCTGTGCTTCCATGTTGAGGCTAAATACAACTCTTGAACGAAAAATAACACAGAAAATGACTTCTCCTTTAGTCAGAAAGCAGTTCTGCAGTGTGTTGGCTTTGCTGAACCTGTGTAAATCCACACCACCCAAACTTTCAAGCCTTTGCTCATTATACTACATATGAAGGCATCCAGCTGTGTTTTGCTGTCTCACAGATCACTTCTACACAAAGTCAACTTTCATCTCAGACATATTAAAATAGTTATTTCAGCATTTCATACAAACAGATATGCAATTTATCTTTGCTATTGCCTGCCACACAAGGCTGCTTGGCTTTCGGTGCATACAGCTGCGGTGAATAGGACAAAACCCTGCCCGATTTGCATTTCTCCTGCCTGCAGCTTGCTGCCAGCTTGGGGGAAGCCCAGGAAGTGAAAGGCTGCTTATGGAGCACCTCAGGAGCTCTTTGAATTTTGAAGATGATTTTTAATTATAGATTTGTGCATTCAGCAGCCAACAAGCTGGTCCGGACCCCACACCTCTAAGGACTTGGTAAGATGGAACAACTCAAGCCCCTCCATGGCTGTTATCACATGTGTTACTGCATTAGGGGCATCCTTATTTGCTTCAATAAGGATGTCCCTTATTTACCTCAATACAGCAGTCAGTGACAGAGTTGTGATCTCAAGGAACACAGGTTCAGGAAAATTTTACTTTTAAATTGTCATAAATAATAAATTTAATTGTAAATTAAATAGACACTTTAAAATTTGTTTGTTGTTTGGGGTTTTTTAACATCACCTTCTGAGAAACTGCACAGGGAAGAAACTCCAGGATTACAACAGAAAATATTCATTAAATGATTGTCTGAAATTTACAAGTTTATAAACTTCCTGTTGGTGCTTTTAATCATCCCACAGAATTCCTTAGAAGAAGCATAATTTTCTGTGAAGTCTCATGGAACAACACAAAACACAAGTAAAATGTCTATTCTGGTGTTTTAACACTGAGGACGTTACTAATTTTATATGTTATCAGAAGAATAATACCTTTTGTAACCAATCATTGCTTTATCAGCATACTCAGAAGGTGCCGCGGTGTTGTGGGCAGAATCCAGTCATATTCTCCAGCACCACATTTATCTTGATGATTGTAGGGTAGCAACATCTACTGTGAAGAGCAGAAGAGTGGTACTGGACCAAACTCTCATCAGGACATCTGAAACATGGAGATGAAATGAAGAAATAAAAGAGAAAAAAAAGAAATATGTATGAATGAGAAATGTTGTAATTAAGAAGAGCCAAGTTAAATGGAGACAGGTTTAACGAATCTGGAATAGCTTTACATCTCGGGAGGGAATAATACTTTTACAACCTCAGACAGGGCCTGAGGCTTCAGTCGCAAGGAGTTTATGTGCTTCAGTCCCATTGCAGACAATTGGATTTAAGCGCACGTTTAAGTACGTGGCTGAGCAGTGATGGTTTGTGAGAGCTCTATAAAAGCACAACCTTCTATTCTCCCAAACCATATGGGTTTGACTTCCCATATGGAGTAACAAAATAAAAATATATTCTAAAAATAGCTCTCAAAAAACACATTGGCTGAAGGCTGCTTCCAATTTGATTAGCCTTGTGTTTTATTTCTTCAGCAGCAATTTCAATTTATCTCTGATTTGGAGCATGAAAAGCTGCTTTTATAGTTGCAAGCAGAGGAGAAAAAGGCATCCGCGAAGCAAATATAGAGAGCTTTTCTGGCTTTATAGTAGCTTGCAGGATCAAGTAAAATGATTTTAGAGCAGCAGAAAACAAAGTGATGCTGGGAGATGATCTATCTTTGCAATCTGTATTTAAGTTCCCTGTCAGCCCCGCAGCAGAACATTAGGTATTCTGTGCAGCTCTGAAGTAACCTAAAGGAGCCAAAAATTGTCAGTGCAGAAATCCCCTCTGTGGAAGGGATCCCTGCCAGCATGGCTCCCACCCTGCTGGGCACGGTAGCCACACACGGCTCCCTGACAGCTCCTTCTGTCCACTGCAACGAGAGGAGCTGGAGGAGCCGCTCCCACAGCATCGCAGCGTTGATGGATGGTATCAAATGCAAACATTGCCATTTCGGCTCTCCTGGGAGGTGCCTCCTTAAAGGTAATAAACTTTCTTTTTTTAAAAAAAGAAAAATATACAGGAAATTTTAAATTTTAAATTCATACCCTCAACTTCGGCTGGGTTGGGGAGCAAACCATCAGCCAAGCACATGGAGATCTGCTGGTGGCATCTAAGACCTGAAACTGCTGGCATTGGAGGAGGGGAAGGAGGGAATCTACCTTCCTTCTATCACGTTCTTACTTGAAGGTTCAAGAAGTGTCACAACTGGGCTGAAGACAAATTACTTTCCCCCCTGTCTTCTGCTGAAGGACATCTGGGAAATAGCAACACAGCACAAACACATCAGCATCCCTCAACAGCAGATGGGTCTGGGCTGGATGAAAGGCTGATAACCCCAACACTTGATATGGGGTTTCTATGTGCTTGGTTTGAGACTGACACACCAAGGTGTCTCAACAAGGATTTTTCCTTTGGGATCCGTTATGAAGCTCTTGCAACTCCAGAAGCTGTCTATGGATACCTGGGCTTTGCTGCTCCCTGGTTTAGGTTGCTGCCTTAGACTGAAGACTGGGATCTAACACCCATGTGTTTGCAAGAAAACTGCATCCCTCTTTTCAGCACAGTAGGGGGTTGTGTGTGTGTGGATAGAGAGCACTGGTGGGGTAGGATGGGAGAGGTAGAGCAACTCAGAGCTCCAGTTCAGCCCGGAAGGAATGAACAACCAGTGAAGGACCAACTGCGCTGGCCCGGTACCTGGAGTGAGAAAAAGCAGCCAGACCTCTGGTCAGGCTCTTGGCACATGTCTCCAGCCCACAGTCCCAGCACCTGCAGCAGCTAAAAATAAAGGGGGCTTGGGGTTGGTATTTGGTGGGTTGTTTTTTCTTGTTTCTCTCCAGATTATTAAAGCTTTAGGAATGACATTTATAATATCTAAGAAACATTAAAACCCAAAGAGGGAAAATAAAAGATATCTAGAGTAAGAAGCTTTGGAAGAGAAAGGATTAGAGGCCAGCTTTTTTCTAAAGAATTTATATATAGAAAAAAAACCCAAACCACTTTGGAAACAATTATTTACAAAGTTTAAAGTATTTGGCACCCTTTGCTTTGGTAAGATAAGGGGCAATAAATAACATCCATAGTCACTAGAAGTTAGCCCAATTACTTCTGTCATCAAAACTAATTCTACAAAAAATATATTTCTTCTAGGAAGAATATTTTCCTTGCTTCAAATTCGTTTTTACATTGCTAATAAGTCTCTTAGCAGTAGATTATAAGTGCCTCTTAAGCCAGGAACAGGCAGATCGCCCTGAGCACAGCCAGCAGTCTCTTCTCCGGAAGAAACGTGATTGAAGCCAAGGAGAATTTTGCCTGAGGAGGTTCACTGCAGGTGTCTGGTCCCGTGTCTGTACCCTGCACTGCCACAGAAACTGTTAATAATTATTATACACTGCTATTCTTCAGAAACATGATCTAGAACTATTCTGACCTTTTTACCTCTCCTTACACCTAGAAATGAGAGGGCGTTTTCAGGGCTACATGCCCAGAGAATAAAGAGTCCATCTGCATGATAACTTATACAAGGCCCATGAAACTTAAAAATATACAAAATGATACAAAAACTTTCTGAAACATCCTAAGCCTGGCAAATGCTGGGCCAGGTAAATCCTTCAAGGGAATGTAAGTTCAGAAGAATTTAACTTCAGTAAAAAAGTAATGGATGAGAGATAAAGACAATCCAGTCCTCTCCAGCACTGATGGGTGCCAAGAAGTGGATATGGAGACAAACAGAGAGCTAATACTTTCTGACACATTACCAGAACAATCTGTAAAAACATTTACTGTCTCTTTGTGGGTAAATACATTTATATCAACTCTACCTGAAGAAAATGAGAAGCCCCAGGCTGCCTCTCGCACCCCACCTCCATGGTGCAAAAGCAGTTCCCCTTCCAGACAGCATGTGGGAATTCACCACTCCAGCACCAAGGAGCCTGTCAGTGCCCTCTCCTGTGCTGGAAGGGGTGGAAAGAATAAAAAGTGATTTTTGAGCTCACAAGAATTACAGCTGGTAACGCTTGTATGGAACAATAAGCTGTTGTCAAGTGTTGCCTGCTCTGCAGCGCTTTGCACGGAAAAGCATCAGAAACAATGCGCCTCAGGAAGCTGCTGGGAAAATAAATGCAGCATCTTAATTCACCCAGAGAAATGCTCACTTGTGCAAAGAAAGTATTTAGATGATGAAGAAAGAGGATCAGCTTCCAGCTTTGGATATTCTGGGCAACTCTGATTGATTTGTGCATAGGCACTTCACTGAAGAGCAGAGACTTGAGGTGCCTATAGCCAGTCCATATATTATCAAAAAGCACCTGACAAAGTTAGAAATCTAAATCCTGCACCTAGAAAAGGGGCTAAATTCTTTAAATCAAGTCATTCTATTTTAATTCCTCACGTTCTTCAATGTTTTGTTCCAGAGGCTTTGTGGCAATTTGTGTCAAAGGGCTAAGTAAATATTTTCTTGCACTGTGTGGAAGATGATGTCAGGCAATGATGGAAGTGAAATACTGACTTTGTATAACTGTTTGTAACTCAGATAGAATTGACTCATTTTCTGAGATTATAGAAAATGAATTCTGTGATTATATATGACCCTGGAGGCCCCATGGAGGTGAGATTATGCATCTCACAATGTTATTTTACCAGGAAAAAAACTGATTAAGTAAATTAGAAATCGGCAGGATGTGACTTCATTGTGCACTACTGACATCTGCTCGTATGATTTAAAGGATGTTACTATGAATATCATAGTTTCTAATGTAAATGCTGAAGAAATCATAGGTCAGTCATATAATAATAAATACTATCACAGGTTTCCCAAGGCCAGAAATGGCTGAAATGGTAATTGGAATTATGGTTTTACTCTTGAATTATGTGATACTGAAAACACTTTGGTTGTTCCTGCTTTCCTGGAACTGCTCCATTAAAGCCAAGTAGATAAACTCTCCAATCTTTCTTATTCCAAGAATTAATGTCACCTTTTCATAAGGATATTTTCCTTTCACCTAGGCACCCACCTCAGCCTGTGTGCTACATTAACCTGTTTTAGAGGGATGCATTGAGCTACACATATACATGATCCTGATCGCTCTGGGGCTGCAGCACCTCACCCGTGCCATCTGTGTTAGATATCTGACAGTGAGGTAGAAAAAGAGGAGAAAAGCCTCATAACTGTACTGCAGGCATAAAACAAGCTTCTAAACTCATAATCACCTGAAAGCCACTTCTTCTCTTAAACACCAGAATAAAGTGCTCTCAAAATGCATTAATGCAACAGCAAATACATTAAGTATGATGAAAGACTGGTCTAAACAATATGGTTTAAACTGACAAAATACCTGAAACTCCTGGCACTATTTATGACACCTCAAAATTACTCTGGACATAAAGACACAAAAAAATATGTAGTTGCAGCTTTAGCATAATTCATTTAGGAGTTATCTCGCAACACCTTGTGCAGCAAAAAAAAAATCACCCTGGCCAGCGTGGGGTTGCAAGTAAATACTTCCTCCTGAGGCTGATGGGGGTGACAATCACTTTAAAGCACAAAATGCCACTCTTCACCTGCTTTCCTCAGCTCAGTACACCCCTCCTGTGATGAAGGCTGCTTGACTTTGTCCCAGAGCAGTCTGAAAATCAGAAGCAGCTGCATGAAAATATTATAAGTTATAGGAATTGCTGGGTAATCACTGCCTTACCTGGTGATTCCTGCCAACAGCTGTATATGGCAGACTGCTAAAGCATATTTTTACAGAGATAAAAGAAAAAACAAACAAAAACTAACACAATCTAATCCTGTAATGCTATCTGGATATTGTTGGGTTGTTTTCCTTTAATGCTTTTAACTCCTTACTGATGGGAAGCTCATAGCTGAGCAGTCATGTTCTAGCTGGTGCTTAATGTTGAAACTCTCTGTACAAAGAATTTCAGATTTTCCATGAGTATTTTAGCACAGTTACACAAAAGTCTAAAATTAGGTCATAAATTATATAATCTTGCAAGAAAACAACGAATTTAATGACTATGCCAAACCAGAGATAAAAGCTGAGGAAGGAAATAGCTTCTTGCTCATTAAATATTAAGGATCAGATCCTTCAAGCATTTTCCAGTGATGAACTCTGTGGGAGTTTGGCATCTGTATTTGTGTGTATTCTATAGAATATGCTTATACATCATATACAAGTGCTGAATGTGATTTATGGAGCACAAACACACAGTAAGTGTATTTATAATGCATAAATATATTCCATCAAGAGCACAGAAGGTGATTAGTGACAGTTTCCTAAGAGGTTTAATCAGATATTTTGATGGCTTATTTCCAGTGTTGCTCCAAAAGCGTTTTTCATTACAGGGCACTGAGAAAGAGCAGGTAGAGGCATCTCTGCTTCTCACTTACAGCAGCAGCAGCAGATAGCAGATTTAGAGATCAGCTCTATTCCTCCTCAGTGGGATTGAAGAACCCTGTAAAAGAAAAAAGATTACCAAGTTATAACAATGGATTTGGAAATTCTCTGCAACCTCTGAATCTCTCCCCTAATGCCACCGTGCCCCAGCTTTTCTTCTACCCTTACAAAAGACAAATCTGATTTGATCTATTTGAAATAATAATGCAGGGTGAGGTCTTGTGCATATTCCCTTCAAAGTTTTAAGCAATTCCCCTGGGACTGGTGGCTGGTGCTGATGTTCTGAGTATGTTAATGAGAGGGAATAAGAACCTCTGATGGAATAAGCCAGATAGCACTCCCGTCCTTGCTGTCGTCAAAGCCTCTCTGATAACCATGTCCGTTTTTGCAAAGATTTGAGTCATTTGTGGATTGACTATATAATCCTTGTGCTGAAGCCTGGAAAAACTGCTGTTGATGCCCTTGGCAAATTCTTATCCTAAAAAAGCATGAAAAAGAGTACCAAGTAATTTCAATTCCATAAAATATATTAAATGCAGCACACAGGTATGTAAATGTGAAACACCAGAACTGTAATTTACTCATTTAGAGCCTGAACTAAAGGCTATAAAAGTTAATTTGAAATCTTTTCATTGATTTTAATGGCCTTTGGATCAGGCCCACGTTATTCACTGCATATCATGTTTGTTTCAGTGCAATAATGTATTTATCCCAAACGTGAGTTATGTGGATTATTACACATACAGATCCACTTCTTATTGTCCAAAGGCAAAGCTTGTGAAATTTATTGACTTTAGCAACACATGTAAAATCTAAAAATCAAAAGAAAGTCCCAAATAATGCAGTATTTTTTAAAATGAGATAAAAAATGGGGTGGCCTCCTTTTCATTACATACTAATACAATCTCCATGTGCTTTAAGCATCATGAAACCCAAATGGAATTTCTCACATTTCCTCATGTCTGACTGCAGCAGTTCAACAAAAAAATTGCATGTAAGTGATTCAAAACCTCTTGAAGAAACAGCATTTTCTTCTAATTTGAGGAGAAGAAAAAAGTGTTACAACCCAAGCTCAGCAAGGGATAACAGTATTACAGTTGCTGCGCGGAGAATTTAGCCACTCATAATTCTAAATCCTTCTCAAATGCTTTATTGCTATAAGGTGGCTAATACCAGCCTCTACACAACAGGACTCCCATAGCATTAACCATGAGAGACAGGCTTCCAGAAAGAAACTATAGCAGAGTAATTGTAAATCTCTAATGATGCATAAAACCAAGCTGAATTGGTCCTGAATTCTCAGCATAAAAGAAATGAACCATCAGAAGAACCAATTCTGGTGGCAGTATAACATACCCCAGTGTGGAAACTGTTTATGGTGGTTGCTGCAGTGGAAATATTCCTACTAATATGCAAGCAATACGAATTCATTAAAAATGCCCGAATGCTGCAACTTCTTATGATACCATGTGTGACATTAAAAACAAATCATTAGCCAAAAGAAAACCTCATCTGTATCAAAACAATTCACCATCCTTCTCAGTCATAGGCAGTTTTCCCTACAATAAACTCAGTCGGTTCAGCATGGTTTTAAATCCATTTTGCAAGACTTTGGTGATGTTTTTGTGCACCATGGCAAGTACTGACTTGCCAGGCTGGGCTGTCTTGGAGCTGCTCTCCACCAGGACTTCTTACCCCCAGGGGCTCATCTGAAACCAGACTATGTGTGATCAGCCTGAAGCCTCATCCCCAACTTGCTTCACTGAAGAGAAGCTGTACTGGGACCTCCAGCAGTGACCTTCAAGGGTACAGACCAATGGCCACACACCAGTGGGACAGGGTTGTCCCAGATGGTGTGCCAACATAAACACAAACCCTCCTGTTTAGAAAATTTAGTCAATTCCTACCTGAAAGGCATCCAAAAAATTATTTAAGTCCATAATTAATTATAGTATTTAATTGATTAATGATGCATTCACAAATTTAAGCAACTCCACTCATTCTGGACACCCCAATGCACAAATCCAGACCTTCACCCATTAATCCATCACTGTCCAGATGCAACTTCCTCCAGAAGCAGATCAGATTCATTACGTAAGAGAACAGAGATCACTAATTCGTACACACGTGACGCACAGCACGTGCTGAGGTTGTGCACATTTCCCCACACAGCCTCACCCAGAAGCTTCAGTGTGGTCATAAACACAATTTCTTGGGATGAGAAAACAGCCTTATTTTTGCATCTAGAAGATCTCTGGCTTTGTTTTAGACATTGTCAAGAGATATAGCATGGGGTGATTCTTTTCTAGCACCAGGGCATCTGTCCACTGAGAACTAGATTGACAAGGCTGAAACGGTTGGGTTTGTTGTATCATTTCACAACTCTAAAAGCCAGACATCTGAAAGCTCAGATACATCATTGCACAGTGTCAAAATTGGTGAAGGCACAGATTTGAAATCTGCATACGTGGACAAAAATAGGGTGTAACTGAAATTAATTAAAATTTCTAGGCACGACCTCAAGAACAATATTTATCCATAATGAGCATGCAGCAATGTATATCACAGTGCATGCTTTTTAGTGAAGCGGCAGTTTTCAACTCTGGCATGTAGGACTCTAAGGCTTAGCAATGACTTTTTATTTTGCAAAAGCATTTTGAAGAATTCTCTTGTAAAAAAAAAAAAGCAAATGTCCATGACAAAAAGTCAAGCTAAAATGAAATGAAACACAAGTGACCCAGTGTGGCTTTCTATGCTTGCAATTGCAACTATTTGTACTACATACTACATATGTGGTATAAAGCATACCATAACTGTGTATAGGTGTTATGGTCTCATCTGTGATCCCCATAGAAATTATGGGAAGAAAAGGTAAAAAATTTTGTACAAAATTAAAGCCAAAATAATTGGTTGAAAAATGAAACCATTGATCTAACTCTGATCTGACTGCAGGTAATGAATTTTTTAACACTGACGGCAGCAGAAAAGTTTAGGATGAGGATAAAGGGGAAGAAATTAAGTTTCCCTATTAAATATCCTCCTCGTACATATATATATATATATATATATATATAAAACCAATAAAGGGCTGGAGAAACTGATGAGAGGGGAAAACTGCTGCAGGCATAAAAGAGAAGTGGACTCATTCACAATACTACAAACTTCATTCACATTCTCGAGGTGCTGGCTCCATGAGCATCTTTTTTATTTACTTGAAAGTGGTCTTACTCTGTAAGGAATTTTTACAGCTGTTCATTTTGGACAAGAAGTCCAAACTACTTGACTGTTTGCCCTGAGGATCTTACAGCAGTAAGTGCTGTCCAAGATACTCCATCTGACACCTCTTTATTCACAGGTACCTCTACTTTTTCCAATTGAATCAGAACAACTCCAATTAAATTTAAACAAGAAGCTAAAGTGAGATGAATGGTTTATAGGTGCTTCATGCTTCCCTATATTGATTAATAGATAAAGAATTTGTAACTCAACCAAATTAGTTTACAAACCCTGCTGTAATTTATTACTTGTACATGATGATCTGTAAGCACAGTGAACTCTAGTAGGGACTGAGCTCCAGCTCCATCTAAATATATTTTGTGCCGGTTGGCTGCACCCACCAGGTATTTACATTCCGCAAATCTTTTCTTTGTATTCAAAATTTCTCAATATGGGTTTCATTTTAAATTAAACTAGTGGTGGTTATTCTAGCATAGAATACCATTATTTGTGAATCAAGCTTGCAATGTGGGATGTTGCATTGGAACATGCTATTTCTTGGTGCCCAAAGAATTCCTGGGCTGAGTTTTATTTTTCCTTTTGTTTTCCCTGATGTTGCCCTGCTTACTGCTCTGCTCTGTAAGTGAGCAGCAAGCGCAATTTTCTTTCACATATGGATTAAATTTTGCTACAGCCATTCATTTGCCACTTCACAATCAAGCTGTTTAACCACATGATGTCTGACTACTTGTAAAACAGAGCATTGCAAGAAGGAGGCATGCCAAGGACTGCAGCAAGTATTGCTTGTCTGTGCTGGCTGGGAGCAGCCCCCCGCAACCACGAACCAGGCTAGAGCCAGCCAGTGATGGGCTCTAACTTTTGGAGATGATGCTGGCTGATCTTATTTGTAAGGAGTTTACTTTTCAGAATTATGTGGTTCAGGCTGGGGTGTGGACCAGCAACTGGTAAGAGATGTATACAGGGCTTAATCTCATTCTTCGATTACTTTACAGTTCAATTTTGCAAGGGGCATCCAGCCCTTGAGATGGATACCTCTGTGTTTGAAAAATAGAAGTCAGTAAATCTATTCAGAAAAGCATAATTTCATTTTGCTTCTTCACCAGGAATTGAGATACACACAGTTCTCATCCCGACTCTTCCCTGACTTAAATATATCCTGTGTTATATAAGTAATTGTTTTGAACCCACTCTAGGACACAGTCAGAGACATGACTCCAATAACACATTATCAGTAAAACAAAGCAAAACAGTTTCATGCCCCTGCTGGTTTTGTATATACACTCTTAAATGAGCAGATTCTCTCATTATTCACCCTGATCTGGTCATTGTATGCTTAGTCACAGCTGTCACAACAGGTGCCCAAGCATCTTTCCCCTTCACGGCACTGTGTTTTCTCTATGGAGTTTGTTGTCAAATTCCTCTGCAGCCTTTCTCTGGTGGTTTTTGCTCTTTCCCCTCCAGCTCTTTTCAGATGCAACTTCATAATTACTCCTGAAATCATCCAGGGCTTGCTGGCTCTGAATGTGACAACCCTTCATCTTAAGCATTATTTCTTCTTTACAAGTTGTTCTTCATCCCATCACATGAAAAGAGTTTATCCATCAACTCTGGCCATGCTTTGCTTGCCTGGACTTTTTGCATCTTCCTTGATACAATCAGTGACCACTGCTCCTAACTGCAATGCACAGCTATGTGTTGTAGAGTATACTTTGGGTCTATGCAGCAGCTAGAGAATGATACCTCTACCAAACCAGATTATCCCCCCCTATGCCAAATGGCAGCAGGAGTCTCCAATGACTGGAGGATTTCCAGATGGGCTCTTGTTCAACATTGTATTTAACATGAAAATTCTTTGAAATTAATTTACACCCCAAGATAGAATTTATATTTATATGCAATTTATATATTTTTTATAAAATTTATAAACATTTATGCCCCAAGATATAATTTCTTCACTTTTGTTTCTAACATCCTTCAACAGTGGTTTGGGGTTCCCAAAATTGAGGGCAGAACTGCTCTCCTCCCATTCCACTCCTCTTGCTGCAGATTTACGTACTGCGTTTTCCCACTGAGCTTAGCACTCATTTGGGATCTTTTACTGCTGAAAATCCTGTGAGTTCTTAAATTACCAGCACTGTGCTACTGAGCACTAAGAACGTTTATCTGATACAACAGCATATCAAACATTTTTAGTTCTGTAACAAATGTTTACTTAGCTGGAAGCAAATCTCCTCTGATATTGAAGTACATCCAAACAAAGAGACAATCTGATATTATTTTTTTGGTATTATCTTCGAGGAACATAGGTAGGTTTGATGCAAAATATACACAATTCAAGCTCTTTTATGTTTTGTTGATAACAGAATTTAGGGCCTGATTTCCAAAGTGCTATAATCTATCTGTCCCTCTGATTTGCAAAGGCTGTGGGGGAGAAAGCAGACTGAAAGCCAACTATGTAACCTATAGCCAACTATGTCCCCTGAAGCACTGAAAAGATTGGGCCAAAACATTAAGGCAAAAGCTTTCTATAATTTTACTTCAATAAAATTACAAAGGAGCAAAGAAAACATCCAGCTTTTGAGTCATAGAACAAATAGGCTCAGTACAGTACTAACAACACTTAGTTTGTTTTCTCCCTAAAACACCACAGTTAGGGGTTAAGACATGCATTTATAAACCAGGTTTCATCCATTTGGGATCAAGACCTTTTTTCCCCCAAGTTACCCTTACAGTACTGCCTTCCCTGTGCTATGGAACAGTATAATATCCCTACAGAAATTACAACCACTTGCAGTTGATAACAAAGTATAACAGAAATCTTTCATACATTACCACCATATCTGATATAATTTATTAGCTGACAACCAAAAGTAGAGGCAGTATCATATATTTATCTAGCTTTCTGTTGGTCACCTACACTTTAAAGATTTCACCCTATGTATTATTAGACTTTGTAGCACTTTGGACATATTACTTAACATGTTGAGCTAAATTGACTTAAATTCTTGCTGCCTTAAAACTGAATACAGCATTCTTTCATCTCTTATTTTCTCTTTTTCCCCAGATTACTCTGAAGGTAATGTAACTATTGCCTGGGTGTGTGGCTTGACACTTCCCAGGATGGGAAGTCTCCCAGGCTTGAATTTGATCACTTGCTAATCTAGAATGGGAGCAGCTCATCTGTTCTGTTATGGTGCAAGTCTGCCTGAATGCAGGCACATACTGATCTTAAAGAAAATATAAATCGACAACAGATGCAATAAAATTTACAGACATGAGCAGTGATTCAGGGGAAAAGAAATCTGAACTCAAGGACAGTCTAGAGCAACACCAGCAGTGCAAAGAATGTCAAGGAAAGGAGCTTAGCCACAGCTCTTTTTTTACACCTTGTTCTTATTGCTTTAGTTCATGGCTTTGCTTTATCTACTTTCTCCAAAAATCATTGGCCAGAATAAAAGAAGCCTTGATTCCTGTCTGCCAAGCTGATTGGCAGGTAGTACTTCTCCAAGGTAATGGGACGCAGTCATTCCCATGGGGCAGAAAGCAGGAGTTTTGATCCAACTCAGTTTTACTGGCATTTCTGTGGCTGTAAAAGCTCCATGTTCTATATTGCTAACTTCTTTCTATTCAAGGATCCAGGAAAGGTGGCTGTGTCAGCTACCCAACCTGAAGTTCAAGGCCTTTATAAGTGAGGTGGCATTTTAGAGCATAAGGACTGCAAAAAATCCTTATCAAAGATTGTCAGAGAGTTGGAATTACTGGTGGTTATCAGACAATAATTGTTAGAGCAACTGATGGGTAAGCAGTAACCCTTCACATGCAATTCTTCCGTGGGAAAGAAAAAAGCAGCTGGAAGGAATTCATAACAAAAACCTTGCAGAGCTGAAAGAAATCTAATGTATAAACAGATTATTATTTCCTGTAGATATCGCTGATAAATGAACTGGATTGTGATGATATCTGGGAAATAGCACCGCACTCTAAGCTACCTGAAATCCCTGTGGCTCAAGGTAAAAACCTCTGCTGTAACTTGTGAGAACTCAGTATAAAAAAAGCTCTAAATATCTGGGTCACTAAAAATACAGAAGTTTAACATTTCTCTCACACACTTTTTACTCAATCTTTCCTTTGGCTTTTCAGTGTAATGAGTCATTGATTATTGCATGGAGTGTTTTATAGGGTAAATTAATTCATATAAGAAAAACATTAAGATGTGTTAAGTGGCCAGATAAATAAATAAAAGCAAAGTGAGTTGGTCATTCGGTTGAAAGTCAGCCCCAGGGGACTCCCATTTCTGTAAATCAGCTACTCAGTGAGCACTACTGATACCTGTGCCCCTCTTTACCTACACATACAGCTTTCATAAAATATGAAAAATCCCATAGCAAAAGCAAATATAACCAAGAATCTGTTATTCTGTTGAAAATTAGAACCTATAATATTCTAATATATATTAGAATAATATATAATGATACATATAATATTCTAATATATATAATATTTTAATATATATAATGTTCTAATATATATGAGATGATAGCTTATTACACGAGAACATGCAAAAAATAACTTTTCCATTTAAAGAAAACCTCTGTCCAGTGCATGATCACTCAGTTCAGTGTAATAAAGAGCATTTTTTAAAAGAAAACAAGTCAGTAAAAACAGAGTATGTCCATTTCTGGTTAAAAAGAGAAAAAGTTGATGTTTGGAGAAGCTGGTTTTATGAAATTAATCTTAAAATGGGCATGGCCAGGTCTAAAGATATTACCTGGCTTTTCATAGTGCTTCCAAAAAGGTTAAATTCTAAGGAAAAAGACATTGAAGCAAGAAACATGCTCAATGCAAACCAGGATGGAAAAGGAGCTACCTTCCTCCTTGATGCATCTCTCTTTCTTCTTTAGCTTTGTATTTATCAGTATATTTATGTAGAAAGTCATTTACCAAGCAGTCAGGAAAGAGTAAGTTTGCAGCTGGCTTTCAGAATTACACACAGGGGAAAACTACCCTAAAGAAACAATATAATTCCTCATGACATTATCTTGAGACTAGTCACACTGTGAACTAGCTTGGATCACAGAAGATTTTGCACCACTAAAAATATTTAGGAGATGCCAGGGTTGTAGTTTATGAAGATCTCAAATCCCCTTTAGTGTTAAACTGTATAAATCCAGCATAAATGTTGCCTCATATTTTGACTGTACATGGACCTACAGCATATGTTCATATCTTGGCTTCTTTGCTGGTTTTTAACGTTGAGAAGGGTTCCTATCATTATGTGAGGATATTTATTTACACTGGTCTCATTTTGTCTCTGCAGGACATGCCCTTTACTGTCTACAGAATTTAAGGTGTTTGCCAGCAACATGCCATGAACATCCAAGCAAGGAAAGGTAACAATCACCTCAGTTTGAAGATATATATTCCTCAATTCATACTGCAGAGAAAGAAGAAAAAAAAAAATTACCTTAGAGGAAAATATTCATAGAAATTGCAGTCTAAGCAGTGGGAAATGCTAAATTCAAGAAATAAATTAGTCAAACTGTACACTCAGATCCAACCTGGAATGTGCTATTGACTCATTTTACACTGCAAACCTTCAGGAGCAAGAGCCACATCTTCCACTATGGGACTTGCACAGTCAAAATTAAAGCATATTAATGGTACTCACCAAGCACTAGTACTATCAGATGGCCTTACTGAGCAAAGTCTGAGCACTAGTAGAGTAACTTGCATTTATGTGAGTTCCTTCTTACAGTAATGAACAGTTATCAGCCTATGTAGAGGTTGAATTAGAGCCCCCAACTTGAAATACAGTATTTAAACACAGCAAAGAGTCCTTTCCCTCCCTGGAGATCATTGTTTTCCCAAACAAATGGATGGATTATAATAAGCCATTGTGTATTATTTTCTGTTTATCAATGACCTAGTTCCCATGCTGTCTGCAATACTGAAATGGGAAACTAAAGCTTGGGGATTTCTTCAGCTGGAGTAACTCAGCCGTGCTCACTGTGTCAGTGCACAGCAGGCAGAGAGCATCTCCCAGTGAACACACGAATCTCAAAGTTTCATTTCTTGGCTTGAATAAAATGAGAAAGAAAGATACCTTTCCAACATCAACAAACAGGTGAGTGAGAGCATCTTTACAACCATGAATTCTGAGGTGACTTCAATGACAGAGACTGGCTTCTTTGACGGCTCACAAAATTAGGGTGCATTTCTGAGAAGAATGCATAGATTTTACTTCTTGACCTGGGACTGATGAAGTTCAAAAAGCTATTGACATAGAGACTTTTTTCCAGGTTCGTTTGATTACTAAAATGAATATAAGTATGCCGTGACAATCTTCACGAAAGAGCTGCGTTCTGCCTTATTATTATCTTGGTAAAATACTTTCTTTTCTTAAAATTGTGTGTGTTGCACACTGATGATCCTTGCAATGCTTTACAGGTAGTGCATTTCTACATCACTTAAATCATACATTGTAATTTATAGGTTAGTTATTTTATTTTGGTGTCAATCAAAATCGGAAGCTGTTTGAGAGTCTAGATTAGAAGAAAGGGATTTTTCATGGTAAGCTTTAATAAGTGAGTGATGATATTATAAGAGCTATTACACAAATAATAATAATAATATCTAATAATAAGCTTGTTCCTGTTTATTTAAAGGTTCCATCTTGTGCTTGTTTGTAAAAAGTTAATAATTACAGCATAGTTAAACTTACGTAAATAGGTGAGTCTGCTCTGGGTAAAACCTGTAACACCGAGCTTCAGCACTACCTAATCAGCAAAGAGTGGATACTGAGATTTCAGCCTTTTTTCTTGCAGCATACAACATTCTTCTAAAGAGGTATTTGATGTTTTGACCAAGTAAGTCCCATAAAATTGGCAGGGTAGATGACACCCAAACCCTTTTCTAGCACAGACACAGGGCTGGTTTTGAACCAGTACTTCCTTTGCAGAGGCTTCGTTACTCATGTTCCTGGGTCAGCACACACAACAATACACACAGCAGCAGAGGAAGAAGGCAGAAAATCACTGTAATTCCCTCGTAGGTCTGTCTTGTCCTTACTTGACCAGGCTGGAAGATCTAGTAGCTTCCGGTGGTGCCCAGAGCATACACATAAGATACTGGTTGATCCTGCTTGGCACCTACCTGCTCTCCTGTCATCCACCAGCTAAAATGCATTCAAAATTTTTTTAAGCTGTTTTTTTTACAATTCCTTTCCTGTATTTGCCTACAACCCATAGGGCAAGAAATGAGCTGCTGTAAAGAAGCTCTGTTGTCTGCATATGAAAGTTATTCTTGAGGAACCAACTCTCCCAGTGTCAGGAACCCCAAAGGTATCAGTGTGCTCTGACCTCACAGAAGCATGGTCATCCTGACTACTCCTCCTGAAAGCCTCCCAGCAGAGGCTGGGATATGGCATGAATCATTAACTCCTGGAAACTGCACAAACACAACTACTTTGTTTGCTGCCCGTACCACAGTGTTTAAACACTGACACTACTTACTACCTCCCTCAAGCATGGCAGACCTCTGGCAGCTGTTGATAAATGCAATTTCGGGATGGGCTGTGTTAGATCGCAGGTATTTGTACTTGTAAAGCCATCTCCTGTGGCGGCCCAGGCATCCACGGCCATATGGACCAGAAAGGGCACTGCTGGTTACATGTGTAGGTGGCCCCTCTGTCAGATTTGGCAGCAGCACTACCCCACAGAACTCCCCCCCCACCCCCGCCACTGCATAGAGTCAGGTCCATAAATCACACACTACCATTCATAAATCACGCACTACTGTGCATCTCTCTTCAGCAATCCAGAGCTTGTTCAGCTGGACCATGGGCACAGATCATCCACCTCTTTGCGTTGCAGTGGTGGGTTACAGGTAGCAATGCATTTTGGAAAGCACAGGATGCTAAATGCTCTCCATGGTAAAGGGACACCCTCGGATCAATGCAGGGCATCAGTTCAAATCATCTCAGGACCTAAATGAGCCCTGGGTTTTCCACCAGCTTAGAGGAAATGTAGGGTGACAAGTCCACCTCAACTGACATTGGCCTTTCTGCATAGAAAGGTGCTTGGAAAGCAAACTTTCTTCTTCCTGAGAATAAAACACCTCTTGCACACACCTCTTCCAGCATTTTGCCTGCTTACAGCAAATTGTTGTTGTTGTAGTTACTTTCCTGCAGAAATAAGGAGGTTAGCTTATGTGATTTAGAAATAGCATTTGCCTTCTTCCCCACAGATGGCAAACTCTTTGGTTTCTGCCACCACTAAGCATACAAATAAATCAAGACATGATCTGCTAACATATTCAAAATTCTGTTTGGCCTGAATATTTTTTTTAACTTCAAATATCAATTTTGTTTCATAGTGAATACATGCTTCATCTCATAACATTTCATTTTTCATGCATTTAGTGAAAAGTTTAACTGATACTTTTTTTTTCCAAAGCAGCTTCATTCCTACCAGAAAAACATGCAAATCAAAGACTTACACGCTTATATAATGTGCAGAATTCCCTACTCTTGGTTCAATCTCTAAATTATAAAATATTCATAATATCAACATTTTTTCACAAAATGAATTTTATATCCTGACTTTTTTTATGAAAATCACGTTAGAATACAAAATTCCACAGGCCTTTCTGTGCAGCTCTTCCCATTTTTATTTGCTTCCCTCTCTGAAGTACAACTTCCCAACATCCACCCATGTGCTCCACATGCCAGCATCCTCATAGGAAACACCAGTGAGGCACATCCAGCCCTCACTTCCCAAGCTAATGCCCTTTGCAATTCTTGTCTGAACAGTTGTTAGCTGAAGACAAGAAGCCTATTTCTATTCATTCCCTACATAATCCACCTTACGCATTTACACCTCACCTACCCTCACATTCAAGGACCCAGAAATACAAAATATTTCCCACTGTTTTTTAAACCCACATCCTCCTGGATACAAGATAAGAGCTTAATAGCTTTGACATTGCACTGGTTTCATATTCATGCATAAGTTATGGATACAGCAACAGATCAGCACTTCTTTGTGCTTCTCATTGGCTCTGGTTTGCTGCCTTAAACTGTCTGAGTCAAGGCCACGTTTTAATGCCATAGACGCTCTATTCAAATACCAGTATGACCACATTTTAAAAGCCACCCTGTACCACTTCATTGCCGCAGATGTCCTTTACATCTGGCAAGGCCCGTTTCTCTGCATGTCAACAGTAATTCAGTTTAACAGCTGTCTCTTTTGACAAGCTTAGTGTCAGACTCTAAAATGACAGGGTGACAGTTTTCCTTTTCTTTAACAGAACATAGTGCAAATTAACCATTTGAATGCAGGATCACTGAATGCCTCCCGAATACAGTTTTCAGAGTCAACTGAATAGGATTTGGGAATTGCTGGTATTAACAACCAAAACTAAAACCTGTAGGGTCTGACAAATCAAGGCGCTTCCCCTGTAATTCAGATTCTTACCAGAAGTCTAAGTGTTCGACATGCAGAAAACCTTAAATTGGGTTGAAATAAGCATCAGAGGTAAACACTGGGAATTTGCAAACTGGGATGAGAAGTACTTTTCCTGCATTGCATAAATTCAAAGAATTTTCTATATATTTAGTTAGACTGCTTGTTAATACAGCCGCTAATGGTACCGTGTGTGTCAGATACCGTGTGTATTTCAAATGTCATGCTGTACCCACACATTTTCCACAAATGCCAGGAGTACAAAAGCACCACAACAGAATTTCTCTAGGACTAAAACTAGGCCTGAGATAATATTGGGCATGTTAGTGAGCGAAATCATTAGCATGAAAACCAGCTTGTGGACAGCAACAAAGCACCACCATGATTTATGAACAACCTGTAAATGCTACAAAGACACTGCTTTAATCTGGTACAGGAGTGAGTTTTATGAGCCTAGCTCTATTAGGCCCACATAAAAGTGAATTAACAAAAAAAAAGAACATTACACTGTGCATATTTAAATCAAATACTGAAGTGAGTTGTATGCTGAGCCACTTCATTATGTCAGTGTTATACCATGGCTGCCACAATGAGGAGGAATGTTATCCCCCTGGTTTGGTTCTTGTTCTACTAAACTGTTTGACGAAACTCCAGGTCACACAATTTATATTACTTTTAAAGAACTATGAAAACCTTTCTGTTATTTGTTCCTAGGTAAACAGTTACATCTAAAGCCCTACAAAAATAAGCTGGGATTTAAGGATGGTACAGAGAGTGTAACAGTGAAATGCTTTCAGTAATTGCTTTTGTTTGCTTATTTATATGTTGCAGCAAGCATTTGTACATGGTACCCATTGCTGTAACACCTGATCATCTCATAATATTTTGAAAGATTCACACTCAAATATCTATTACGATCTCTAAAAGGTATGCCCATTTAAATAAACTGAAATAGAGATTTCTCATTTCTCAATCTCATAATACAGCCAAGTTCTTCCTCTTTTTTTTAACACATAATTGGCCATGACGACAAAAGACGTCACTTATTCTCAACCACTCTGTAGCCAGGTCTCTCATACTGTAAAACTTGTGTGTCTCTGCAAGAGCTGGGATAGAGATGCTGATGGTGCTGACCTCCCTACTGACTCCCTTCTTATGAACATAATCTCTCTGTTCATTTCCATTGCCCACAAGTTCATACTTTCATAGCTAGACATGAGCCCCTGTAATTCATATTTTATTAATATATCATGAAGCAAAGTCAGCTGCAAACACTTATTTTTAGTGAAACATCAGCCCCATAGGAGTCTGCAGGTTGCTGGGTTTCAAGGGCTAGGTTGCTATTAGTATTACACGCTGCTCAGCTACATGTGACATATATAACTATTTAAAATACTTAACCTCCCCAAAACCTATCATACACCTGAAACACTAATAATTCTATAACTTAAGCTAAACAGGGTACTATTCAGCTATAAATTTTATGGCTACTCTCTCCACCTCTTATGAAGTGTGAAAAGAGGCTTCATATCTGTCAGTCTTTTCTCAGAAATGACTTTCGCTGATTACTTAAACTTTCGTTAAATAAGCTTTCCACAAGCTGTAAAAACAGAACACAGTAGGGAAAAAATTGGCTCTCTTTTAAAAGTGCTGTAAAGTCTCTTTTTGAATGAGTAATTAGAAATGTGTAAACTCTTTTATGGATATGTGAGAAGCACACACAAAAAAATTGACATTCCATGCAAGTATTTCTGTGTGCTATCAAATTTCATTGTATTTCACAGAGACCAAAACTATAGAGACCCAAAATACACATACATTAGTGGACATGGGTTATTTGCCAAGAAGAAATTTACATACAGTACAAGTAAAATGTCCTAATTTAAATCTACGACAATGGTTACTCACATTCTTAAAGAGAAATCAGAGTTGTTTGTCTTTCTGCTCATATTTATACAGATTGCAAAGCTGTTGACAGAGCACGATTTGAGCTGGGCCTTTCCAACTGCTTACTGTTATTTTTATTACCATTGTCAGATATCTTTTCCGTATTGAGAATCAAGCTTAGACTGTCTTCTGATTTCCCAAACCCATACACAAACACAAAGATGCCATGCAATCCAGGGATCAGGCAGGGAGCAGGCAGTGAGAAAAATGGAGTCCCATTGCTGGCCCTTGTCTCCTTGAAAATTCCCCAAACCTTTAGTTAAACCAACACACTTTTCCACTTTCCTTTCTACATACACACACCAGCGGTCCATCCAAACCAGAATCTGTAGATGCTCTGCAACCTCCTTGTACCTTCATAGCTTTGAGTCCCTCTCCCTCTGCTTAAAACTCGCATTATTTGTGCTGAAATCTTGCTCTGACTTTAAGCCTCATGATCAGCTCCACAGTTGGGGGAGGCACAAGTGTCTTAATCTAAAAAGAAGCAAAAGAAATATATAGACAAAGGGAGATGGGTGCTACCCCTGCATGGTCTCCTACCTCCCCAGGAAATGGAACAGGGCATCTCACAGGCACTGAAATGGAAAACCTCCCCCCTCCGAAGTGGTAGGATGTTTGCTTGAAAAGCTGCTGGATGTCACGCTGTGTACACGTACTGTGCACTATAAATAGTAATGTCTTCTACGCTCCTCTCCATGGAAAAAAACTGCAGGAGGGGAAATACTCTCAAATCTGTGCAGTTTTCAAGCCAAAGAGAGCCAGCCTCATTCTCTCCTCAGTGGGGAAGCTGTAGGTATGGGCTATGCCTCTCCAACCCTGTGGAGTCAGAAAGCTGGACAAAAAAGCGGATCCCAGCTAATAAATCTGAGGGTGAAGAACTGCTCCCCACCTGCTCCCCAGCCCCCCAGTCCCAGTGGGTCCCACAGCCATTTGCCTCTGGCCTCCAAGAGCAAATCCACCCCCTCTCCAAGGAAGATGACTGTCACTGAGAAGGGGTTATGTGGCATCATTAAGCAGGTGGCACTAAATGCCACACGGCTTCTTGCTCCCAAAAGCATCCATGTTCAAGAGGACTGCAAGGCACTGATCCCCTTCCAAATTCCATAGATTTCCAGCAAGGAAATGCTGCTGAGGACTCCCAAGAAGAGCAAAGAGCTCCACAGTGTGCTCTCCCTTCTCCCACTTAAGATGTTAATGTCATTATTCCTATTTTTTTTTTTTTTAATTCCCAAGAGAGTGATTCAGACCCCACCTGCAAAGTTCAATAATCCTGTTGACAGCAGAGCAACACCACCATTCCCGCTCCCCGCAATGCTGCTCCAAGCAAGTTCTCTGGCAAACCATTCACAGGCGCACTTTGGTGCCAAGTCAAGTTACAAAACCAACCACAGCATGAATGTTTTTGAGTAGAAGAACAAAAGTATGAGAAAGGGAAAGGCTTCACACATCTCTAGAGTGGAGAATATATCTAGTGCACCAAGAAGCTATTAGATGGGGTGATACAGGCAATATATTGTTTTGTCAATACCTTTTATTTTGATTTAATATCTTACAAAACCTACAGTCTATTTGTCGCACAGCCTCAACTTTCTTTACACAACCCCACTTAACTTTCAAACACTTTAACTTTCAGGTCAAATCTCTGTCACTCTGATAAATGGGTCTATTTAAATTTTTATCGGTGAAGAATTCTCTCTGGTGTCTTTTTCACTACCAGATTTCATGCACAAAATAACAGGATACTTACTATTTTTTGTTATCCACCACACACAAGAAAAAGAGCCACTACAGAAAGAGCAAACATCTTGGTGAAATGTCTGTAATTTGCCTGCAATAGTGTCATTCCTACAGGCATTTCACATAGAGAGAGGTACAACACTTTCAAGAACAATGTGTAAAAACAGAGGGCAGAAAAGCCTACTCTAGGATATATACGGAAACTGCAGTCTACCTCTGTTCTAACAAGTAAAAAAGCCAAAGTATTTTACCCTCAAGAGGCATCACTGTGCACAATAGAGAGGCGCCGAGTGAAGTTTAATTTCATTTGGCTATCTGACTTTACTTCACTAAGCAAACTAAAAAAAAAATTCTGCAAAGTCAACAAATTTTTAGATATTATTGTAAATAATCACCTGGTTTTCCTGCCAATAATGAGGAAAAATATAATCCTTGTAGCCCTAAGCATTTCTATATATGCTTAACCTTTACTTTAAAATGGGATTAAATGCTGAACACTATGGCTACTGTAAAGATAGTAAAAACAGATACTGCAGGAATATAACGGTGTTTAATGACAAGTTACAGAGTTCTACTGAAAGAAAAGCTAGAGCAAAAAAGGTTAAGTAAACAGAAACCATAGTGCCTCCCATCTTTCTTACACTGACTTTTAGTAACCATAAAATTCCTGTTATACATGATTTGATTTCCCAGATCTGTGCATTAAATATTTACTTCTAACCGTAAGCTTATATGATACTCAAACAAAAACTAATTAGCATTATTAATGATGCAAGAAATGTGATGTTTAGTCCCTTTAGATTTGTAATAAAGAAGAAAATGTTAGAGATTTACTTTCTTCTTCATTTTAAAAGGCAAGTTAAAACAATAAAACTTATTTAATTAACAGAGACTCTATTTATGAATTAGTTGTTTCTGCCAGCAAGAATGTTTAAAAAAAAGAAGTCTGAAATGAGGCTGAGACTACAAAGAGTCCATTTTCAGCTCGGGAGTCTCGAGGGAAAAATCAAAGGGTTTCTTTCTTTCAACAGTTTGGGTGAGATGATATTTTGAGATGTTGACAGCTGCCAAACTGCAGAACCAGTGAAGAACTACCAAACTGAAATAATTTTTATCTCCCTGAATTTGTCTCATTATTTAGTTCAAATTCCTTTCACGGATCACAACTGAAATGCCTACTTGGTTAAAAGGATTTTCCCCTCCTTCAATGCTTGTGTCTACTGCTTTGGGCCAAAAATGAACTCTTTCTCTTCCAAAATTAGCCATAAATAATAAAGAATCATTATTACTACCTTTAGTAGTGTTTCTATTACAACAATGTATTAATTGCCGTCCTTTTCTTCCTTATGTGCTCAGAATGGAACCAAATTTTAATGGTTCTTTATCGCACTGAATGTCCTCACTATGTTTAACTTCCAAGATATTAGTAAAACAGAACTAACAGGTTTTGCTACAATAAAGTAGTATTAAAAAATAACATTTAAAACTTGTTTTCTACTTTTCTGACAAAAGCTACTTTCAAAATTCAAAACAGGCCAGTCTTTCGTAAATAATAATAAGAAAAAGAGCAACACTTTCCATGCAGCTCATACCATTCTTAATTTTCCGTTTTCTTCCTAAATCCTGTTACAACCGCTAAAGCCACCCCTCTTTTTCTAATCCCTTCACCTCTATTGGTCCCATGACCAACCTTGTGATGGCTTCTCATCTGCTTCAGACATCTGCCCCATGCTTCCTCTTGAAGCCTCTTCCCCTGCAATCAGCCTGTGTGTTTGTGTCTTCATCACATATTCATTAACCAACTCAAAGCTGAGCAACCCTTTCCTCTTTATTGTTCAAGCTGTCAGCCTCAGCAACAGCCCCTGCTTCCTCCACCTGCTTCTGCCTTCTTCCCAGCCTTCCCTCATGTCTTCCCTCTTGCTGTCGCATCTGTGTTTTGAAGATGACCTCTTTAATCTTCCTCCAAGCAGCCTTTTCCAACCCTAACCATTCTATGATTTCTTTCTAAACTTGTCCTTAAAAAGTCTGTCCCAGGCACATATATGTCTTGTCCCCTGTGCACTCTCCCTTGCCTGAACTCCAGTAATACCCATCTCCTTTTAGTTAGCTCCCACCAAAAACAGTTCACAGAACACCAGACTGAAGCAAGACAAGAGTCTTCCAGGAGGGGAAAGGCAGAGTCTTGCGAGGGGTGAGCTCCTGGCACTGCTTTGGCAGATAATTTCTGATGTATTTTGCCATTACAGCACTGAGCATGAATAATCATCTTATGAGCTTGTGACCCTCAGCACTGTGACACAGAGGACCTTCCAGATTCCTGTAACAAGGATACTCTGCACTCTTCTTCATGAGATCTCATGCAAATACTATTTGGAAATAGCAAGACTGACTTCTGCTGGCACAAATTCCTCAGAATTTGGATTAACTGCACTTTGGGCACTTTTTTATAAAAAAGAAAAAATAAAACCCCCATATACTTTATTAAAAAATAACTGAAGAACAGAGATTTAAATACTGACCACTGAAGACATTGAATATCTTTAAAAATACAGTATCTTCTAAATTACCATGGCAGCTTAATGCCCAGCAAAGATAGTGATGTGAGAGCACGAGGGTAATATCCCCAGCTGTACTCACAGACCTCTGCTGATCAGTGACCCAAGCACCAACTCACAGTTACATGATAAATTAGAATGGATTTTTTTTTTTGAGTTTGTTAGTGCAGAAGGCAGCACGTAACTATTTGAAGAGAGCTCCTGTCAACACTGAAAGAAAAATATCCTCCCCTTTAAAGGAGACTTATCTGCACGATTATGCTCCTAAACAAGTAAGACACAATACATAGAGTCTGTCTTAACTCTGAAAATAAGACAGAGATATATACAAAGATTACTAATTCAGTACTTTTAGAATTAACAAAACAAAGACTCTCAAAATGAGGCCTTTAATTCTGGACAACCTACACAAGCAAAGTGCATGTCCAGAGGAGAACATAGCCTTGCCCTCTCCACTCATTAATTAATACTTTTAATATCCTTTGAGGATGATCCTTCCATCATAGACTTGATGCAGAGCACACTGGCTACATCTTCTCCCCAGGGCAAGAAGAAGCATTGCCATGGACAACAGCAGAGCAGATCTTGGCCATCAGCCCCTATGTGATGCTGCTCCCCTAGAACCACCACTCAACATGAGCAGGAGACAAACAAGAGTTGTGCCTGCCTCCTGTTATTCTCCTGCTGCAGCTTGGGACATTTACATTTGAAAATGGTATCTGTCACTTCCACAAACCAGGTATTTTTTTTCTCCCTGTTTGAACCTGAATGAAAAAAAAATCCAAATCCCTAGGTGCCTGACATCAAAGTGTGGTAGAAAAAAACTATTGGGATGGTGTTCTGGTATTAATGTGGCACTAGAAAGGAAGAGCAGATGGGCAATGAGGGAGCAAATCCTGTTTAAGTGATACTGAAGATAAGGAAAAACACGAAATCTAAAGGGTAAGTAAGGGGATTTTAAGTGCAATATAAAAGGGGATTTGTGGCACATGTAATTCCTCCTTAAATGTTGATTAAACATAGGTTATTTTTTTGCCTCTCAATTATAGTTACAGATCATTTTTTCTATGCTCTCTGCAAGCATCAGTGAAAGCTGCTTGTGAAGGTGCTTGGCATTTTTTAATCTAATGTATATTTATGTTTTATTTTCACTCACTAGCTGCATTTCCAACTAAAGATGAAAAACGGTGGCATAAAGAGAAGAATGTGCCATAATCTCTAGCATTCTACTAAAAAAAACCCAGTGATTTAATGGAAGATTATGGTTTCATTCCAAGCACAGTCCAAATCAAGCTTTACCAATTGCATTCATGACTAGGCAAGCCTGGCTTCTGATAATGCTGCTTTTCACGTGTCTTTGCCCTTAGAAAGTCTGCTGTATTATGGGATGAAGGCTCTTGACTTTCCCTTATTTTAATTTATTTGTGCTGATGTAATCACTTGTGTATTCCAACAAATCACTAATTTTGAGTGAATCATCATTCCTAGCATGAACAGAAATAGGCTTCATTCCCACATTTCTGTACAAGCCCACCTCCACCAAACTCAGCCCTCACGATGCCATTTTTCTCTGAAGCACATTTGCAGACCTAGGTGTACCGGAACTACCAGCCCTCCTATTTCCATCAAAATATGGCCTTTCCAAGTGTTTTATGTCATCATTTCTATTATTTTCTCTACCTTCCAGAGAAGAAGCCTTAATTCGGTCTTTAAATTCAACAGGATCCCTGCTGGAGGGGGACAACAGGGAAGGAAGGAAAGAGGGAGGGATGAAGAGAGGGAAGAAATACCTCTTGTCTTTTTTTGGGGCAATCTCACACATTTTACTGAACTTTTCCACAGTCATAAATCCAAAGAGCTCCTCAAACACTTCTCCAAGCTGTGCTGCTCACTTTGCTTCAGCACTCCAGAAGAGATCTCCGTGCCAAACCTGCACAACTGAAGTTATACCGAGATAAATACATACCCTTTTCTGGATACTAAATCTTCATGTATTTCTTCTTGGCATGGGAGATCCTGACTCATGCCTGTGGCTGGGATTGGACATGTGTGATGTGTGCTCCTCTAATATTGCCTGTGGCCAGTTAGAAAAATCATATAATCCACCACAGATTTAAAACATAATTTAAACCTGCCAAGTGTCATAACTTCCAAGAACGCAAATTTGCAATAAAGAGAATGGCTTCCATTTACTAGATTCTATATTCAGATTTCTGGCACACAGCTTGCCACCGAAGAAGTCTTCTATGAAAGCACATAATCAATGGAAGCCTTCATTTCACTGCAGTTAGATTTAATGTGATAATGAATATTCCAGTGTCAGCTCTGGGTAAATGGATGGGGTTTCACCTCAGATTCCCTCCTTTAAATATCTCACACAGGCACATGCTTGCTGAGTGGTAAATCATTTAGCAGCACCACCAGAACGAAGGACATCTGACGTGTTCAAAATGCAGGTGTATCTGTCTCGCTCTTGTATTGCCCCATGTTCCTGCTCTTGTAAACTGCATCAGTAGCACAGCAAAGAGTGTAAAGACTTTATTACCTATTTATATCTGCACCTTGCAATGGAGAGCACATGGAAAAAATGCATGGCTCCACAAGCTGCCTGTGGAAAACACCCTGCTGTGTGTACCACAGTCACACATGAATCTCACCACTGTTCACATGGCTCAGGTGTGATGTAGAAGGTCTGGGCAGGGAAGCCTGGTACTGCTGTTCCAGACTAATGCCATAGCCATGAGGAATGCATTCCCTCATTAGCAGCATTTATTTTTATTATCCTTCTGCAGAACTATAGGCGATATTTCACATTCATTTGAAAATCCTTCTGCAATTTGCAAACATTTACCCACACCATATGAGGCGAATTCTTCATGCTCATTTTAGGGACATAGAATGCAGCTGAATAATATTACTGGGAAAACCTTTGCTGTCATATTTCCCCACCTGTGTCACCGTGTTTTATCCTCATTACCTAACTAGGGCTGCCTGCAGAAGCAGCTTCCCAACATAATTGTTATGGATCTGCTATTTCTTTGGTCTTTTCACCTATTCTACAGTTACTGGCTGATATTTTCCCTCTCCTTCCTTTTGCCAGTTTCAAGTTTCCACTCCGACACCAAATGCTTTCCTCTTTTTCTACTGCTGTTAACACTAGGCAGATCAAACGAACACAAAACTGTTTTCTCAAAAAATAATCATTAAGTGTATCATGTAGTTTAGTTCAAGTGACAGCTGAATATCTGTTTCATTAATAAGTAATTTGCAATTAATTCATGGAGTCATTTCTAAAAGAACAATGTGAAGTTTCCATGGTTTTAAAGTGGCAAAACACCAGTCATTTTTTGACAAAATTTCAGTGCAAATTGCTCATAAGCACCCACTCGAAAAATCCAACCTATGATGAAGAGCATCCCTATGACATGGGAACATGGCTCCCATTAGTGCTAGTGGCGAGGTGCCTACATACAATATGCAAATAACTGCATTATTTAGGGTTTGAATTTCAGGGGTGTGAGTGCTCACACTGCTCCTTTATAATTATTAGTAATGAAATAGCTAAAGGGGTTTTTCTATTTAAAGCTCACAAACAACTCTTCTCCATCCTGGAGGAGTACAGTTTATTCAACTGATCTCCTTTCAATCAAAAGGCTGGACAACCTACTGATTGTTATCCTGAAATATGATACTGAAGATGCTCCAGCTCTTGAGGCTCTAAAATCATGTCAGGAGTTATGGGCCACCCCTTCACCAAATAAGCATCTCTCCTTGGAGGTCCAAGGGGCTCCATCCTCAAGCCTACAAAGGTCACCTTTTGCACAGGATGAAGTAGGTACTATTTGCACTGATAGTTTATTAAGAATTAAATAGCAGTTCACCATCTTTCACAATGTTCTTTCTAATCTTACAAACTGGCATGATTTGGGAATAAAGAAGACGGGAAAGTGTTTTTAATCCTGGACACCAGCACCACTTCCACTCTCAAGCCAGGACCTGATACCTGCCCAGCAAAGACTAAGGACGTTTCTAAGCTACAGAAACAATTACAGTTGTTACCCTATCACCTTCTCAATAACCTTCTCCCAAAATTACAGGTTACAGTTGTCTGTAATCATTAACTGCCTGAAGGAGAGACACACATTACCAAAGCAACAAACCTCTAATCAGCAGAATGTGAGCAGTGGAGAGGAGAAAAATAGCTACTTAACCAGCAAGTTGCAATAGTTAAATATACATATATATATATATAAATATATATGTGCATATATACATGTAGAGTTAGCAGCCCACAGTTGCAATATTAAAATGTTGGGAAAAGTGAACATCATAAATCTGTGCCTACTTGGGAGAGTAATTTGCTAGAATTCCACTTTCAGATGGAAGTGCTTGCAAACTTCAATATTCAGCAGCAAGAAGACCAGTTATATTAACAAACTGACACAGGGAGCACAACAGAGAGCTGGTTAAAAAAAAAAAAAAAAAAAAAAAAGAAAATAGAAAATTAAATGTTTGGCTATTTTCAATTAAAAATTAAGACTTTTTTTTTAACTGAAAAAATGACCAATTTCAAGCTGTTGAGTCTGACAAATAGCTAAATTGGTGTCTGGTAAGCAAAGTTCTAGATAGACCTTTTAGTAAAAATCTTTAACGGAAGGTTTTTTAATTTGCCAGAAAAATCAGGTTAAAAGGAATATTTTAAAAATTGTTGAAGTGCCAGAATTTATGAGCTAAAAACTAATAAACCTTGATATAAGAATCTACCCACTGTCAGGCAAGAAAATCTGGAAACAATCAGTGATTTTGAACCTTCCATCAATACACCATGCTTTGCTACACAATGATTTCTGTGATAAGATGTGACTTTGCCTTGAATGCAATTTGCAACCTATTAGCTTGATCCAGTTTCCACTGAAGTAAATGAAAAGATTACCATTGACTTCAATAAAAGCTGGATTAAACTGTTCTCATTCACAGTGGGGAAAAAAAATAAATCTTAATGATTATTTATGCCAGAAATTCCAGTGTAAAAAGCAAAATTGGTGCAAATGTGATGAAGAATTTGAAGAGAAAAATGAGCGGTTGATGTAAAATATGATTTCACTAAAAATTATAAGATTACTAATTACTGTGAATAAGCTTATGGAAATGCTATAGATGTAGTTAAATAGTACAAATATACTTCAAAATCCAATTACAGCAATAGAGATATGATTGTACAGTTGCATTAAGAGTTAAAATAAAATATGATACCAGATAAATGGGTATATTAGAAGGGCATTATTAGATTTTCTTGCATTTATCCAGCATTGAGTGCCACCAACCCTTCAAGCTAGGGACAAATAGAAGAAAATAGACAGATGAGGAATATTTAGTTTGCTTGCTAAATATAATCAGTAACAACTGAATATATTTCCACCAGAAAAGATAAAAGGAGATACCACCTACGAATACATGACCTGCGCAACAAATCAAAATGCTGAGTCTTGTTCACAGTCCTACAGTTCCAATAGAATCATCAACTTCTCTAAGTATCAGACCATAGAAGTAGTAAAACTTGAAAAGTATTTACTGCAAAAAGTTGAAGCATCCCAGAGAAAACACAATATACCAGTAAAGAGGCAATTATTGCAACTATCAATATTGGTCAGTGGACTATCAGAGAAAAAGATAGGCAGATTCAATTGGGAAAAAATACAGCCATGACTATCATCTGGGAGAAAAACATTACTTACAGATAGGAAAAGAGGTGCTCGTTTTATTTGTGTGTTTAAATAATAATTTGATAACTTACCCATTATGCCAAGAAATTAGAATTTAGAGGAAAGAAATACAGGCAGAGTCATGGTGAGTCCTTTCTGATTTAAAACTAGAAAAAATCATCCCTTGCTTTGCTCTCTCATTCTTGAAATTTATATTGACTTAAAAGAAAAAGTAGAGAAAAAATATGGTACGTATCAAGTTTGCCGACTTTTGAAACCCAAAGGAAATAGTCACCAAATACCAGAAACTTCTTTAAATCACTTGCAACCTTACCCATTCTTAAAATTCAAACATAAACCAGGCATAACTTGCATGGATTTTTTGTGACAGTTCCCCTCTGGTGTATTGGTAAATGCTTCCCTGAGAGGTTTCTCACTAATAAACACCTGCAGTATACCCCTATTTTGCAGCAACAGGGAGAGGGCTGGTAAGGTTTTCAGTTTCTAAGGTCACACAGACTGTATCTGCCCTCCCAGGTACATGTTGGTCCATCAGCATAATAAAAGGGGGGGGAAGAACAAAAAAACTCCATAAAAACAGTCTTTATTCTGCTTTTGCTGTAATACTAAAGACAAATAAATATCCACATGCTCAGCTATGCCTTGGCTAAGCAAATCTCATAAATATCTCAATTTCCCATTATAGCCATGATTTCTAGAGGGAGATGAAATCTTTACCTCTCTCTAAACTGATGGGAGTCTCCCTCCTCCCTTTGGATGCCAGAATATGGAAGTAGAAGATTATCCCTCTGAAGACTGTATTTTATAATACTCCGATGAGATGCCTTTTGATTTAGGGTTTGCATGAAGGAAATGAAAAAATCCATGTAGTCAGCCAGCTCATCCAACCCAACTTTAATCACTTACTGTGTAGACAGCTATATCTGAGCTAGTCATCTAAAATCTCTTTAAAGTCAACGATGAGAAATAGATGTTTTTAGGATGGAATTAATTGATTGGAAGGAAGAGGGATCTATCATATAAGAATTGTGTCCCAGAGGGTTCTGCTTTTACTCAGCAGTAAAATAAAACTCATTTACTTTGCAGGGAGTTCACATGTCTGCATTGTAGCAGTCATCCAAAAGAGGTGAGAAGAGTATCACCAATCTTTATTAATCAATCTCTTTTTTTAGAGAAAACCTCTTTTACTGTTTCTTTCCCCTCTGTTTCTACACTAAGTCTCTTCTGGGACATCAGTTCATTTTTCTATACATTAGAAGCCCATTAATCCCTCAAGGAAATAAGTTAATTCATCTGATGGTAATGGAAACTTTTGGACCATAGATGACCTCTCATCTTGGCCAGAAAAACTGATCCATCAGGTTTAAAAATCACATTAACAGACAGTTTCATGTCAATTGTCACAGAAATTTTCAGAATATGACAGAGAAAACTTCCTACCATTTTACCACTGTCCTAAGGACACATGGATCCTTTAGCTGACAGGGCACGTCCAAATTATACTAGGAAATTATGAAGGCTACATGTTCATTAAGGAGCTGAGCTGTGATGCTTTTCATAGAGACAGAGAAAACTATTCCCACTGAAGAGGACATGGCATATCTGCTGGCTTGAAACTATAGCAAACTTCAGGGGGAAGAATAATTTCTGATAATAAATTTGTCTTCATCAGTAAGATCCAATGAAGTCAACTTGAAATAAGTTTTGCCAGATCTGAATATTGTGGAGACCCCCAAATCCCTTTCTTTTGCCTGATCTATCTACCACTCAACGGATAGCCCTGTGCAATTCTGTTCTGCTTTTACAAGCTGGCGAACCAGCCTATTTCCTCTCACCCACCAAAGAGCAAACATTGTACTGAAGATCTTTGAGAAATCTGCACACTCTGACATAAGGGAGTAAGTTTTGTTTCATGTTTTCCTTATGCTGGGGCATTCATCTTCAAAGTGCCTCACATACAACCAGGGAGCCTTAGAAGCGTATCAGGGGCAATTCAAAGAGCTTTGCATGGAGCAGGAGGGGGTTTCTGTTCAAAGCTGCAGCCTTGCATCTGCCAGAGAAGAGCAGATTCAAAACCGAAGAGGTCACTTCACCTACCTGTAGTGGGATCTCATATTCAGAAGACTCCAACTAAAAATAAGGGATATTTAGTCAGTGTGATAACTGAAACCCTCTAGGCAATGCTCTTTCTCTCTCTCCCTCACACACAGACACATACAGAGCCATGTCTCCTTTAGGGATAAAAACCAAACAAACCAACAAAAAACAAACAACCAAAACTGTAGGAGACATAATAGCCTCCAGAAAACTTACTCACAGATTAGCTCCATCTATAGCATCCTCCTGGTTTAAGCACAAAAGTTTCCATGAGCTGGACCACCACAGAACTCTGTTCAAATCCCCTGAAACAAGGGAACTAGAATAAGCAGTTGCTTAAAATATGATAGAGTGGAAAAAAAACACTGATTTCTTTTTATCACCTAATCTAATGTCATACAAAGAGAATATTCTGCTTGGTTCAGAAATTACAATTACTTGGTTTGTAGTCGGACCTGGAAGCCCCTGTGTAACATAAGGGCTCTGCCAGGATGAGTGCTGTTTAAAAACTGAGTGATACAGAACTGCTTCCCCAGAATTTATCATTTTCATGGGAAATACAGAAAAGGAGGGAAGAAAGTATTGTTCTCGCTTTATACATTGAGAAATGAGACAAGGAGCAATGCAGGTTCACATCAAGCAGATAATATGATGTTTAATGTCACTGATGAGGTTAAGGAAATCCGAAGTGGATTTTTAAGTGAAGCAGAAGAATAAATTTTGCAGATTATCTGTGAAGGATTTGTATCAAGCACCCAGAATTTTCTCTTTTTTTAAACAGTTTAGATTAAATTTTTTTATTTTTGATAAAATGTTTTTTGATAAGATGCAAGTAGCTCAGTGTCTGCAAGGAAGTCTCATATTTTCAACTGAGAAAGGGCAGTTGCATCTGCAGGATTTAATCCCACTACCCTGAGTTAGCAGGGTCTATGCCTGCTCCGATTGCCATCACACACCGGAAGGTAGCCACCTCCCTCTTCCTTCAAACATTCACTGCTGCAGATACAAACCCCATCTCTTTATACCATTTCTACCATCTACTGTCTTCAAGGACTTGTTTTTTTCCAGGTTAAAATGTACAGCATTCTATGCTGCTTCCTCAGACTCCTCCTATTTATATTGTTTGTCTTATTAAAAGCTGTAAAACCTTTGGGACAGTCTTTGTCTGAATGGCACTTCACTCATGCAGTTACATCGCTCCTGTTTAAGTTTTTGTTTTTATTAGAAGTACCTGGTTTTGGGTTTTTTTTTTAACTCAGTTTAAGTATTGCCTCCATTGCCCCCTGCTTCATTCTGCTGCAGTGGTATTTCAGAGTCTGCTTGCTTACCCTAAGTTTGGTTTGTAACTGCAGGCCAAGATGGATCAAACTTTAGATCTGATTCTGCTTCTTATGCAATATTTGTGGGTTTTCAAATTTTCCTCCTTCGCAAATCTATTATTAAAGAACCTGATCAAATATACTGGGATCTGGGAGATAATTCCAAAATTTAATTGAATTGTAGAACTATGCACATACCACATATACTCACATAAAGCATCTTTTGCTACAATGTGTCTCTCAGGAAGAGCTAATCATTCTGAGATCCCTTCATAACGCAAAGCAGCAAGAACACACACTATGCTGTACAACCTGTTTTCAGCCTGTATTTGCAAGGTGATTTCTTTTACCCATATTTTATTCTCACTTTCATTGCTCTTGCAGTGACCTCACCTGGAGCAACGAGGCTGCAAGCCTTCCACAGTTCTTCATAGAAAGAGCAACTGGTTTATACCCTATACGTTTCCTAGTTGTAAAACAGCACAAATGAAGAGCTTCATACTATTTTTCTTCCTGCTGTGTCCAATCAAGCCAGAAAGTATCCCTTACACAGAAAGAACCTGCAAATTACCTCGGCGTGCCTGACCCATGAGCAGTAACACAGCATTAGGACTATTTTCCCCCACTCACATTGTCGGTGCAGTGCTGTCTCTTCTCCTGCTGAGCTCCTGCAGCAGTCTGTGATGCTGCTTGTCTCCACTATGCCTGGTTTGAAAGGAAAACCCTGAATGTGAGTGAAATACGAACCTTTGCCACCAAAATACATTAGTTATTTTCAAGAACATCACATCACTTTATGCATTGCAGGGTTGATCCCAGATATCTGGGAAGTCCAAAACAGAAATAAATTTAGCACAGCTAAGTAATAAACATGGGAAAGCATTTTGGATCAAGCCAAGTATGAAGTAAGGCAGTCTATTTTCTTCAAAGGAAGCTAAGGCTACCTTTCATTACATTCAGCTACATCAATTATATAGAGCTTTAATGGAAAAAGATTAAAAAGTACAAAGGTAAAACAAAAACATTACGGCAATGTCCAGTAGGATAGAACAATTTCCTTACATGATAGGTACAATTACAGAATTACTGAAAAAAAGGAAGAAAGGAATGGAAGCAGGAAATTCATGTACGTTCACCAAACTCGCTGTGACAATGACATACACCCAGGACACTGCCGCACATACATTTTGTATATTAGCTCCAGTGTCCACAACCTCATTGCCAGTATTCAGATCTGAACTCTCTATTTCTGTATTTCCTGTTTATTTTTAGCCTGAAAATTACATTATTTCATAAATGCAGAGTTTTATATAATGTTGCATCTCTTAAGTGTCTTCAAAGTATGTCTGCACTGTCACAGACCATTGCAAGCTATTTATTTCTCTCTACTTCAATGCACGTTTTCACTTGCAGGATGTGCCATTCAGCTCTATATTCTTTGAAAGTTTGATATCAAGTTTTTCATATGCCCAAATTGGGTTTTATTTGAGGCTGGAGTAAATTGTTACAACTTGGATGGAATCAATAGAAGCACAGCAACTTACATCAGCTTTGTGTCAGTAAATACTGACAAGATTGATCTCAAACTTTTTCAGAACAAGAGATTTTTGAAAATGGATTAAACAACATAAATGCTGAGCTGTTTTGCTAGACTGCAAATGGCATAACACATGCTTTGTGTGACATCTCTGAATTATCCCTTCGTGGTAATGTTGACATTACATTGCGTTGACTCATGGAAGAAGCTTAAATACCCTTTTAAGTTTTCAAGACTCTTTGACAAAGCACTATTTCATTAACAAAATGTTAATGGAATCTCGGAAGCCTGAACATACCGTATAGCCTGCTGGTTTCAAGAAGCTGTGTTCACTGACCAAGAAATGTGACTGCAATGCAGCAATGTAATTCTTATTTTTAGTCCCACAGAAAAAAGACCATACCAAGCCGTGCACTTATCAGTTCAGAAAGGAGGACCCAAGGCTACTTCTGCAGCACTCCACAAAAGGGCTACCACACCTTCTGCTGGAGAAGGTCAAAATAGCACAAATGAAAAAACATCATAAAAGGTAAACTAGGAGAGACAGAAGTGTTGCATTAATTTGGAGCTAAGGCTTCTTGCATGTGAAAAGGAGGAAGATCTAGAGAGCAGAATCACAATGCAGAATCCATGCCCTGGGGACACGTTTGGGAAAAGGGTAGTTATGTGCCTGGGACTAAACTTGTTGGCTCTAAGTATCCTGCTAATGACACAAATGGCTCTCAGGTAAATACAGGGAGTTATGTTTGATGAGTTTACAGCTACAAACAGATCTGGGTTTTCAGGTTCTTGGTTCAACCCAGAACAGAGACTTGATGATGAGAAGGGATGGCAGAGGAGATGGCCTCATCAGACGTCCCATGTCACTTGCTGAGATGGCAGTGGGGGGAAATGCCACAGTGGTGAGGCAGTGCCACTTGAGGGACTGGTTTTCACCACAGGCAGAACTTTTCACCTGTGAATAGCAGAGGGCAGGTTTTCCTCTCGATGATGGGTGCTTTTCATTACAACACGAAACCCACAGCTGAGCAAGGAAGACCTGGTCATTGCTGAGCAATGTCTTACACTACAGATGAAAGATAGTGGTGACGCAAGAAGAACAGATGCCTTTTTTTCTAATTGTCTTTTCTGAGGTCTAATGGAGCAATAGCTTGTGTATGAACAACCACCCACAGGTCTTTTTATCAATAAACCTATAACTATTTATAATGCACACTACTTGTGACTGTGACATGCTCCCAACACCTTTTCGACATTGAACTCTAAAAAGATATAATTTGTGAGTTAAATCTTTCCATAAAAAGTGATAGACCTTTCCAAGGGCAAAGTTTATTCACACACTGAATTTCTGAAGTTGTGCTGTTCTGTTGTTGAGTACAACTGCAATTGCTTTAATAATAAGGAAAGTCATAATTAGCAAAAGAGATTGAAAGGGCTGGGCAGAGATATACTAAACCTCTGCTCATTTGCTTGCTTTCTGCATTTGACAGCATTTTGTGTACCACCAGCTTTCACATTTCCTACTCAACAGTCCATTTCATCTTTTAGATGGACTTGAAAAAAGTATCAAGCGGAAGAAAATAATGTAAAAAAGTGAAGGAAAAATTCCTTGCACAAATACAAAACTTGACTGAGGCGTTCAAGGGCCACCTTACAGCATGAAAAACACTTCCTTTTTTTCATTATTTAGATTTCAAGGTGAAGGAATCCACAGTAGTAAAGATAATTTTGCCCAACTTTCCAGTAGAAGGAATGGTGAGAAGTTGTCTGGGAAGAGGGGAAAGCTCTCTGGAATACACATGCATTTATCTGTGTAATATATTAAAAAACAAAATACAATTAAAAAGAGAGATGCAAATAACAGAATCAATCAGAAATGGCAAAGCTGTGAAACGTGTCCCTGCTCTGTAGGGATGACTGGATTAAAGGGTGAAGTAATCCAGGTGTTAATGAGTCAGGATTCAGGGAGCTTCATGGAACTGCACTCCACACCTACCATCACTTACACCATTAGCAGTTCTGCCTCCAGTGTTGATGGGATTAAGACTGAGGGTTGTAAAGGAAGAAGGAGGTCCTCAGCTGACAGGTTGGATGGACAAAGGATTTATTCGATGGTTGAAAACAGACATTTTGGTGCAGTAGCAAAGCTTCATACACATTGCCCAATTCCTATGTAACCAAGTGCAAAGTGATGCTGATGGGCATTTCTGTTGCCAAGTTAATGCTCTCCTTAACAGCATTTTATGTTTTGTTTTCTTTTTTGGGGGTTAGTTTGCTGTTTGTTTTTTTTTTTAACTCAAGTAAATTACCTTTGCTTCCTGAGGTGTACAGCAACTACAGTATTAATTGCAGGCTGATGCCCCAAAGAGAAGAAAAATATTCTTGTTGAAAGGAATAAAAAATTTTGTGCCAGGCTGAGTGTAAAGTGCAGATGATTTATCTTTCCCAATATCTTTCTTTTTTTTCAAAAGAAGCAGAGGAAAGCTGCACCACATGAAGAGTTTTTGGCTGTGCTGCAGCAATGCAAAAGAATCCTGTAAATCCACTGCTTAGGGGACTCATTCCAGCACAAGGCAATTCCACCTTTCAATTCATCACCAAAACACAAGAGAAAAGTGCCCAAAGCACATCCTTCACAGGCAAATCATCCCTCCTAGGCTATTCTCCAGACATGGCTGTTGGAGTGCACTCCTTCAGCTAAGAGAGCTTCCCCAAAATCTTGCTGTAACTAAATAAAACGATAAAAGACTGAGGCTCTTCTAGAATAAGCATAGAGCAAATAAGGTGGCTATGGCAATGGCCTTACCAGCATCAGTGCAATTGAACCTCTGCAGAAAAGAAACACAGCCTATGAGCAGAGGATCTAGGTGAGCTTTCAGGCTCAATATTCCTGCTCATGAAAATGCTAGAACCTAATAAAAGAGAAAGGAAGAACGCACAGAACATTCCTCAAAGGTTCCTTGGAGAATACCACCATTTTTAATACAAAATAATATAAAAGGACTTGCAGAAAAATCAAAATTCAGGGGTATTGTAGGAAGAAAGACATTTTAATCTTGACTCCAAAGTATCGCACTCAGTCAAGGACACTGAACTTCGTGATCTCACCGGGGTCGTGAATTTTCCAGATGAATTAACAGACATCCATTGAGTTGCAGTGGCCAAGCATGATTTTTATCCTGGCTGAGGAGCTGCCTCGCAATGTCCGAATCCCACTGCCAGGAAAGTATCTCCCACCCTCCAGATATCATTGGTCAAAGCCCTCTGTGAATAACCACTTTATAATGTGAGACACTATGCAGTGGGTCACTGGTAGCAGGGTTGAAAAAGGGACATTCAGATCTAAAATCAGAAGCCTCTATAGTCAACACTGGAAAAATTAACTGTCTCAAAGGCTCTTACAGACCTAGGAGGATCAAAACGCTCAAAGAACAGACTGCTGCAGTATGTTAGCAAAGGTTAGGCAAAGCTGAAAACCTTCAGGTCTTGCAAATCAACCTGTGTATTGCACAGAAGTTTCTCCTCTTCCAGACCTGAGACAAACACAGGTTGTATTTGTTATACTTTTAGAGAAATCATTAATCAAACTCTCACTCTCTTTGGAACAAGATTACAACACTCCAGAGATACAGAGACAACTGGAAGGCAAAAGTGATGCAGGAGGGGCATTTTGTTTCTGAAATGCACTTCCTCCCCCTTGTGATTGCACAGATTTGTAGTACCCTGTCAACCCAGTATACCTACACCCATATTTTTGTTCAGCTGCCTCATTTACCCACAAGTTTTGTGAGCAAAAATCAAAACCAAAAAAACACAGAAACTTAAAAAAAACCCCTCCATTGATCTGCAATTGTGCAATTGCACTAACATAAAAATAACTAGACGCAACTGGCACTACATGATAGGATTTTTCTTTCCCATTTGTACATTCATAGGGCTGAGCTGAAGTATAGCCCACCCTCTTGCCTGCCGTTCGTCACCAGCTGCTCCTCGAGAAGGATATTCATTACTCTAGAAGAAAAACACCTATGTAATACCAGGCACTGCTGATTTTCTTGAGGCAAGAGGGTATTTACTATCTCTAGTACAATTACAGGATTTAGCCTTTTTGGTTTTGTGTTTTTTTTTTCATCTCTGAATGGGTCTTTAAGTCAAAAGATTAAAGAACAGGGAAAAAGTATACAAAACCTGATAGTCCCAACACAGAGACTTTCCAATCATAAATACTTGTCATTCTTAGCATAATATGCAACCTGCAATATACCGTTATGTTTCAGGCGCATTTATGTACCCTATAGAATTTACTTTATGTACCCTATAGAATTTACTTTATGCTGCTATTATTCCTAAAGAACTTCAGATGAGTCTGGATCCATCGTCATTCATCATGTCAGCCACTGTACGGATTGATTCAAGCACTTTGCTCAGTTTTATGTAATTACTAAACCCCCAGGTTTTAGTAATTTTCACTGGTTTGAAGAAATTACAGAGCTCTTATGCATATTTATAAATTCTATCCTAACTTATATCCATTTTCTGTGAAAACCAACCAGTGCTTTAGAGATATATTAGGGCTTCTGATGCTGATACTACCATAAGAAGGGCATCCCAAATCTTGTCTTGCTCCTTGAAGCTTAGATTTCTCTGTTCTTTCTGTTTACTGGGATTTAAACTTAAGGAGAAGTAATTTTGTTGCTGTTCCTGATAACTGCATTCCCAAGGGCTAACAGTTGATTTGTATGGTGGGCCTTCCTCTTCTTGGATGTTCAGCAGTCTGATTTGACTTCAAACCTGTGTCCTCCTCAAATAATTATACATCTGTGGGATTAGTTAGCATCCCTACATAATCAAAGGTACAGAAATCCTGAACTTTGCTTGTCATGATAAAGGAGAGAAAACCAGTGGACAGTTTATTGCGGTCGCCGTCCAGTGAATTTCACTCCAAAACTTTTCCTGAAGTGAGGTATAGAAAATCACCATATTTTAATAGGGTAATGTGGCAGCTCAGCAAAGCTTTAACTATCACCATGGACTGGATAGCTTTGTGCAGACAAACTGGTATTTGATGGGAGAGCAGCAAAGGTCTCAGCAGGCACATTAGAGCTCACATACATGAGGCTAGTGAGAAGAACAGGCTAAAATTTTATAGGGATGTTGGAGCCATGGGACTTTTGATGGCAGCAAAAGACTTCTCAACAGCAGCCAGCAAGCACGTCCCAGCATGTGTGAGTGCATGTGGTGTAGCTACAAAAGTGAACAAGGATCTCCAGAATGGCTGCAGCCATATTTCTCTTCTCAAACAGGGAGAAGTGTCTTTATCAGGGATGTAAAGGGGCTCTCCTGAGAGTACATAACAACCTCTTAGCATCACCAAGACAATACACAGCATGAATTAGCTGCAAGGAACCATAGTTTTCCAAAATGCTCCCCCACCCCATAAATTCTGTTGTGTACTGTCTGTATACTTATACAGGAAAGTACACAAAATATACATTTATCTAGTGTGCATAAATCACATTTTAAATATACATGTGCAAAGCACATGTATATTTACATGTATATTTACAAGCACATGTATATTTACATGTGCAAAGCACATGTACATGTTAAATCAACACGGGTTTAGTTTCTGTTCTTTCAGTGGAAATCCCCCCACATTATTGTTAACAATTGATCAGTTCTACTGCAAACAAAGAAAAGGAAAAGCAGGACAAATATTTAGCATATATATATTTAAAATACTGTATGCTTCCTCTGGAACGTTACTGTATTAGATTTTATATAGCACTTCTCAATGACTTTTTGCTCTGTAAAAGCTGTGTAAGAGGCACAGTGTAACTCAGAGCAAGCCCTGGTGCAGGAAAGAAAGGCTCCCATCATGTCCAAAGCCCTGCCCAATGCAGCGCAGCCACCTGAAGCCACACAAGCCCCATGTGGCATCCACAACATCAATCCTGTGAGCTCACACCACATAGAAACAGCAAAATGGGGAAGCACCTGCTCAGGATGTGGGCCCCACTGAGGTGGTTTGGGGTTTGCGGCTCCTGCAAGCCTCCCTGACACATGGCCATGCCTTGGCCCACATTGAGGGTCCCTGGAGCTGGAGCTCCCCTCTGCCCTGACTGCTTCATGGGTACAGAGAGTCATGGAGGTGGTTCCCATCTTCAAACACTTCCCTTTGGAGCACTTCAGCCACCTGTTCAGTGATGTGAAATATCTGATTCATTTAATGAGGCTTCTACTAAAACAATTTGTTTGAAGTCCCTCAGACCATGACAGCAATTAACTCAAGACCCATCTTCACTTTTGTTGTTTTACCTACTCTTATTCAAGATCAACAGCACCAATGATGGTGCAAATTATTTCTCTACATAAGTAAGGGAATGTGTCTCACAGCCAGCGGTTACAGTCAGCTGGCAGAGTGACCTGATTGTGATTCCAGCCACAAAGAGTGGTTTCTTCAGTGTCCCTGGGCAGATCTGGATTTTTTTAATATCCTTCTTTTTGTAAACATTTAGACTGTAAGACAATTCATTGTGTTCACTACAGGCACCACTCAGGTATGTAACATACTGTATGTATAGAGGAGGCAGCACAAATATGACCAGTAACTGCAGCTCCTCTTAATAGCACTGTTCCCAAGCACACCCTGTGTCAGTATTACATATACATGTATATATTCAAAAATTTTGCCCAAATATATTCAATGAGTATCATTTGCATTGCAAATTGTTTATAACAATGACATTAAAAAGCAAATATGACACCAAATGGAGTATAAATAAATGTAATTTTTAAAAGGGAAAACATCCAAGAGTTTCTCCACGTTAGAAAATGAGTGAAATAAGAAATGAGTAAGACAGCAAGCAATAGACACCCAAAAGCCCTTCGTGTAAAAATGCCCTTGGAAGAAACTTTTTCAAGGTTTTCTGATTGTTTTATTTCTGTTTCTGGGGTTTTATTGCTTTGGGTTTTGTTTTTAAAGTGAGCAAGTACAAGGATAAAAGGAAACTAATTACCCACTAAAGGGCCTCCTACATGGATGGCCCACTGACTCCAGCCATGACGCTGTAACCTCTGCGAGGGGGAAGGTATATGACCACACACGTCCCCTCAAACAAGGTTCAAGACAATTCTCACTGACGGCAATACAAATGTCACAGGGGGGAAAAAACAGAGGATCCAAATCCTTCTCCTTGTGTATATCTGACAATGCCACCTGCATCCTATGCATTAATCTGCTGTCCAAGATTGTACCTCTAGACCCCTGAAGGTAGAACAATACACCACTCCAAAGTAAAAAAGACAGGAGAAATAGTTGCAATGTGGATTTTCTATTCTGTGTGAAATTTCAGTATTTTAATAAGTGCAGAAGGGAAGTGAAATCTTAACAGATTTCTGCAAAATTGAAGTTATGAAAACATTTTCTGGGAATGTTAGATTGTAAGATTATGCAGTGGTGGTCTGAAAATGTTAAAATTACCCAAATGTTATAAAATAAAAGACAAATCATACAATAAACATAAAAACAACACTAAAAGTAAAAACTGAAAGTAAAAAACACACCAACCAGAAACCTGAACAAATCAACACATTTCAACGTCATCAAAAGGGAAGACTTCAACATTATACCAGTAAAGAAACTCAAATAATGCATTCTCTAATAAATTATTATAACCAACAAAATTCCTACAGAAAATTTATTTTTTACTCAAACTGGAGTTTGGATTCAATGCTGTTTGAACATGCTTTGACCACCTATACCCAAGAAAATTGCTGCCATCCTGAGCTCTTCTGCAAGGTGGTGCAGGCAAATAGAAAAATGTTGCTCATTGTTACCAAAGAAAAGCCTAAGACCTATGTGTCCCATAAAATTGGTGGTCTTGGCTTTTTTCTCAGCAAAAAATGCTTCAAGGAGAGGTAAAGCAAAGCTATTGTTACTGAAACTTTCTTACTGTAAGAGCCCATACTACAGTGCATTTACTGGTATGCTATGAAGTACCATAAATCATTCTGACAACATGATACTTGTCAAAATAAAGGCATAAAATACATCTTGGAGTAAAATATCCTCAATCTTATTTATTTGTTTGTTCACTCATGCCATTTGGCTTTTCTCAGTGGGTTTCCCAATCATTAGGGTGAATTAGTGAGATTCTGCTGTAAAAACATAACCGTGTGCATATTCACAGGCTTAGACACAGAATATCTGCATATAGCACTGTACAAGAGAACTGAAGAAAAAGCTTTCAAAGGATACTTCAGTTTTCTGGCAATATTTTTTCCCTTTTCCAGCATTTCTCCCCCTTCCCCCTACTAAATATTTTGCTAATAATACTCAACGGTGGCATGGTTTAAGGGAGTCCTGCATGGAAAGCTTCTTCAGCTGCTTAGCCCAACAGCATAAATTTGATCTCGTAATTAGTATTCAGCTCAGCATCTTGGATAGAAACCAATGTTACAGCCAAGAGGTGGCTTAAATCACATAAATCATAGATCAATGACAGAACTCTAAGCACTGGATAGATTACAAAAGTAAGCTTTAGTTAAAAATAGATTAACCATTTCCCTGCAGGAATTCCTTCCAAAAAGCCCTGAATATAAAACAAATAAAATTAAATCTGATAATTTTTTTTCTAATGTATGCATATACTAGATGAATTGTTCTTTCCCTTGACAGTTACACACTGATTAAAGAAATGCGTTAACATGATATTTCAATGGAAAATATTGTAAATTGTAGAGACTTTAATTTCTTTAATGAGCCTTTAATAGCCAGAAAGAACACAACAGCAACACTGTGTACAGCAAGGTTTATAGCAAATGTCACAGCAACTAACAGAAAGTTCTTTTGTTGCTGTTTTTATAAAAAGGGTAAAAATCCTTCCCAAGCCAAGAAAAATGTTTTTGAGAAGTATTTTTAAAGTATTTTATGTTTTAAATTTGAGCTAATGAAGCACTCAGGCCAAAGTAGTATCACAAGCCATCAGCTATCCTGATTTAAGCACCCATGAGGGTATTTAGCATCTTGAAGGATTGTGTCCAAAACTACCAAATTGTTAAAAGTTCAGTGGAAGAGGAAATACAGGCCTGAATCTCTTCTCTTTGACTAAGGAAGGAAGGAGGATTTGGCTCCTGCTATCACATTCTCCACTGGTGTAGGCCAGCATTACACCAAGTGGAGGTGTACCAGTGAATGCAGATCGTGTCAACAAGGAATCCACTCTGCAAACTGAGAACTGCAGAACACAAATTAAAAGTAGGTGCTCACTCACGTGTATTTTACTGTGTTTTCCTCCCATGAGTCCAGACACTGTTCAAAAGAAAGAGAGGAAAACAAACCCCAAATAACCCAAAACCAAAACACAAACCTTTTCAGTATGTGAAGAAAAATTCGTACATCTATTTTCTTAGTTACAGAATTGAAAGTGAGAAATGCCTTAGCCTCATCTCAGCCATTCCTCAGGCCAGAGAACTGCGTAGTTCCAAGCCATTGCGGCTGGAATAATGCACTCAAATTCCTCCCATTGACTGGCAGGCACACAGAAGGAAGAGAGCCTTTTGAACACATACAGTCCAAGGCAGTTCAAGCAACATCAAACAGATGAAAAGCCACCTGAGCATCAGGCACCCAATCCTGCCACTTCGTGTGCCCTTTTAAACTTTAAATGCAGCTTGAAATTAGTTAGTAAACAATCAAACAAACAGAGAGAAGCCCAAATTTTCATATCCCTGGGCTAAAAATTTTTGATCAAATGGAGAACTGAAAATGCAGGAATTCACCCCAATGAGAATTTGCAAAGTTCTTGAACTGGTTAATAAGCATTACAGCCTTATATAGTGAAACCAAACTTCCTGAATAGCAATACCTGGATGCATATTTAACTTTCCACAGGTCACAAAAATGTGAATATATTTGTTGTTGCCATATCTAGAATTTAAAAAATAAAGAACACTGCTTTTATAGGCATTTACATTTGTTTTCAAATACTCTGGCTCTGACCAAAAGAACATTTTTAAACTTAGTCCTTCATGGAAATTGCTACTTTTGATTTCCAAGGACTTATTTCACCTTAAGAAGAAATAAAAAAGCAAGCTGCTCAGTGGCTATTTGATGAACAACATTCAGATTTCAAAACTGGCACCCTGTGTGATAGAAGACTGCAATATATGCAATCAGGAGATAGATTCAAACAATAATAACTAGCACAGGCTCCAGGGCATAGCAGAATGTGTCATTTACTTCACACCCAATCCTTTAAACATCAGTCCTATGAGTAGTTCAGTGGAAAATAGATGGGACTGCTCCTGTAAGTATAGACTACTCATACAAGGAAGTTTTCAAAGGCTGTACATTTTCTAAGGTGCTGAAAAATGCGTATCAAGTTTAGTAAAAGAAAACAAAAAAAAAAAAGGAAGAAAAAGGCCTGAATAAAGAATCTCTTGTAACAAGCCGAATTGTCAGGGAGATGTCAGGGTTAATTTTTAAAGGCACATTTCCCTCCAGCAACAATTCTCTTTAATTATTTCAATGTGAAACACATTATCAGACATGCTCATTCCCTATTCTCAGCTGACACAAGATAGGTACAAGATGTTAAATCTCTGATGCTCCCATACATGGGTGCTTGGGTACCCTGGTCCTTGCTGGCTCTGGTGTGAATAGAGGGTGGGCAGCACCTGCTGCACCTACAGCCCCCAGCTCTTTGTACCAACCTTTGGGGACACCACATCATAATTGTGACACCAAAATGGGGGAGGTTATGATGGGGAAAAAGCTGCAGGTTATCAAAGTATGGCCCTTGACAAGTAAACAGACACCAAGCGCAGCACAGAGCCTGCAGACACACTGGTTTAAGGGTTATCAGGTAACCATAACACACGTGACAGCCTTCCAGCATATTTGCTTGGGAATTTTCTCAGATTCTTCTGGGGGTTTTTCACACTGAAGTTTAATAGTCACGTGGAATAGATAGCACAAATCAGGCAAAGTCCATTGAGAAAGCTACGGGTACACTGCAGCTCACTGAGCTGCTGCAGGGCATGTGGGATATTTCTGCAGGAGCTTATGAAAAACACTTTATGTTCCTCCTGAGTAGTAAGAAACACTGTTCAGAGACCCAAAATAAAATATCATCTTAAAATAAAAGTTACAGTGGTTTCAAATTCAGGTATGTAGAAGAAAGCTCAATCTATGAGTTGGGTCAGTGTTGCAAATCAGCATGTTTGATCAAGTATTTCCGATGGTGAAGGTGGGTTTTCTAATGTCTAACATAACTTTATAACTTGAAAGACATGTATTTTTACAAATCCTTCTATATGCCAGAAGTCACAGCAATCTATTCAACCCTGATTTTGGTGCAAGGAAAGTCTAATCTTTTCTCAAGAAGGAGAAGAGGCTTTAGACCAACTCCAACAGATCGGCTGTAATCTAATGGTCTTTTTTATACTACCTACAGTAAAATTCAGTATATAGCTAGTCGTAAGATTAAAAGCTTTTCAAGTTGCTATCTTGGGAAATTTCTTTCAAGGAAATTACTACAAAGCCTTGTTTTAGTGTGTTCCCCTACTGTGCATCCTACTGTGTTTTTTTAATAAGGAAAGCTATCCATCCATAGAGGTGTATCCTGTTCTCCATGCTTGAGTGTCTAACAGCAGGCACATACAGTAGAAACTCTGATGTTTTGCCTCTTTAATTTTCACTCCATAATGTTGGTGCCTGGTTTTCCTGACTGCACCTTCAGAACAGTTTAATTATGGGCGTGCATAGAATTTTGAGAGGGGATTTTCAGCAACAAAATTCAGATGTTAAGAACAAGCTTAATACATAAAGATGCTCAGAATTTTTTACCATAAAATAAAATCCTTCTATGCAGCTAGCAGAGGATGAAAGTGTGATAAAATTAACACGAGGAAAAATACAAATGCTTCATGACTAAACCGGGAAAGTATACAGAGATGCTTCATTTAATCTTCAAAAAATGCTTCATGCAGATATAGAGATGCTTCTTTTTAGTCTTTAAAAAGACAACTGGATGTTAAATATGAAATAATGGCAGATACACCACCATGCTTCCAAGCAAATAGACATAGCCATAGGTTTCTAAACTCTTAACTCCAAAGCATATGAAAATAACTCATGGCACTGAATTTATTAGCCCAAGGATTTTAACACTGATTTTGATGAAATTTTTTAAATCAAGTCAAGCAACTCCCTGATAAAAGGTTACCACACCACTCAAATCTCAGACTTGAAACGTGGGGGTTTTTATAATAACAGGCCAGGTACTGTGTTATAAATGAGGGCTGCTCCATTGACTTCAGACAGGGTATGAAAATTGATTCAATGGAGCACCATCAGTTCTCACCAGCTGAGTATCTGTCCCTCTAATCACAACTAAAAAGATTTTCTTAGTCAATTAAAGGCTTGAAGCCTTTACTCACTCACACAAAATCCCTGTTGAAGTCAGTGCTAACAATGCATTCATTTAAATCTTAACAAACTGCAGTATACGCACTGCCTGGTGGCACAGTTAGTGCTATATATTGAAATATCTGCTCCTGCCATCCTAAGGCACTGACAGAGCAGTACCTACCATTCCATACTGTCTCACATGGCCCAGAATAATACCTGACTACACTCCAATTCTGACACGTTTCTTTAGTAACTGACAAAAAAATTAGCACATTCATTATTTTTGCTAACAGGAGTATGAGCCATACGAAGAAAACATGTACCTATGCTGACAGAATGGGAGTACTTTAATTTCCAAATTACATACATAAATAAATCAAGCCACATAACCTGATAAATTAAAGATTATGAAAATAGTAATATCCTGCAAAATCTTGAAAGGCATCATAATTCCTCAAACAATTATCTTCTGTCATATTTGTGAGTAGCCCGTGTAGTTCAAGAACAGAAAATACAAATGTGCTCCTTTAAAATTCATGAAACCACTCATTCTGTCATAAAAGCAGGCATCTTTCATGGCTACTTATTTCACACAGTCTCATAACTAATACTGACAGATACTTGGAATGCAAGAAAAAAAATGAACACTGGACAAAGAACATGAGCTGCTCAATTCTTACATTTTAATGTTTAAAAGAGAAAACAAAATCATATATTATATACTGCTACAGAATTTCTGGTATAATTAAATTAAAATTTGTAGATAAAAATGAGATTGTACAAAGACTGGTGGTATACTGCTACCAGGATTGGGCTGTGCTGCATCCATGACAACAGGATGGAAGGTTGCTTTTAATACTATTATCTTACATACCCACAGCTGAATGCTAATGCAGCTATACTGAGAAAATCAAGTTTCAGATCTGTATCCACTGAACTTACATCCACTAGGCAGGGAGTTTAAAAGCCAGGCTAGCATACAAAGACTAATATTATAGCTCTGTCAACTCCCCAAAGGTCAGATATTTCAAAAGGTATACACAAATATTAATTGTCAGGTAGTTCTGTACTGAAGACCAGAACTGAGGCAAAAATCAGGGTTTGTGACCATAATTTTCTTCCAATTTTATTTTATAAAATACAGCCACAGAAGAAAACAGAGAAGGCTAACTTGGATCAGTTTATGTTCTGTACACTGACAGATGATGATGCTGTTTCCTATGAGCATTGCCTCAGAAAGGATTTTACCTGTTTTCCTCAATGAAGGAGACAGAAAATGTGTGGGAAAGCAGCTGGGCAGTCTCAGTTTTCAGTGGATACTAACAGTTCAATTGATGCATCCTCATCGCTGCTCAGTGACAGAGCTCTCTTGCCTGTGCCAGCAAGAGGAACCTCTATCCAGAGGAATAGCAAGCTCTCCTATGGGCACCTACATATCTACTCAAGCTCCTCTGCAGACATTGTCTCCAGCTTCTTGACTGATCTTGTTCTGGATTTAAAAATATGGTTTGCTATAAAATCATTAAATAAATAAATAAATAAATAAATGAAAGTTCCTGTTTTGGGGCAAATGGCTTAGTATTTCCCAGGTGAAAAAATTCTGAGCTGTCCTGTAAAATCAATGCATCTCTTCCTTGTTGGTGCCAACAAAATCAAATGGTTCAGTGAATCCTCAGGCAAAGAAACCATCTAAAGCCTTGTTCTACCAGAAGTGATATCGTGTGGCTGGCAACACTGATCCATCTTCAAGAAGGTGAAGACAGCCTCGCAGATGCTTTAGACTTCCCTTACTGCACAGGTAATTTTAAGACATCTAATTCTATGTATTTTTTTCTTCTCCAACCCACTACACTTTTAGATGGAGAATTAAAAATTGTTTGAGCTCCTGACCACCTTCCTACAACAAACTGTAACCCATTATTCCCAAATCAAATTTTTTTTATGAAACACTGGCTCATATGCTGTCACACTCTGAGCAATTCATTTTTAAGTGCAGCATAAGGTCATTGATGGAAACTCTTGTTCTGTCATGCTCTGGCTCTATTTCCTGCCATAGTCAAATGCGTGGACATTCTGGCAAGTAAAAATGTCCAATGCCCCATTTTTTTTTTTTTTTTTTTGTGAATGCATTCTTGGACTTACTATACGTGAAATAAATATAATAAAATAGTAACATGTATAAAGAAATGTAGTAGTATAACCTAAACCAACTGAGCTGAAATATTAAGTCACTTCTGGTAAAGGCTTCTCATATCTGTAAGGTGTACTTGCAGGAGACCAAGCCAGCTATCGTAGAATTGAAGGTTCACTAACAAGCCACTGCAGAAGTGCAGTTCCCAAAGGGCATTTTCCCCGTACAGAGTACCCTTTCTTTTCAAAAGCATGGCTTCAGGGGGCAGCAAAAAGATGCTTCAGTTAAGGAAAAGTAAAAGGTGGCAGCAACTGTCACAATGATAAAAGTGTTGGCCTGTGAGTAGCAGAATGACAAAAAGTTGTAAGGCTTTATGATATTGTAATTGAAAAAAGTATTAAGTTGTTAGTGGAAGTGTATTTAAGAAAAGCCCCACACATGGATATAATAGAAAATTAATTCTCAGAGCCAAGAAAGTCCCTGAGGATGTAGAATCCATCATGAAGTTACCTCCTGTCCCAGATATTCTTGTTGCTTGACTGTGCTGACAACAGTTGTCTTTTCATTAGAGTATTTGATATCAATTTACTCAGACACCAGGGGCAAAAAAGGATTTCACTTTCTTCATCTGAAAGACACTGATCCACAGAATTAGTACTTTGAACAGATGCCAGAGTAAAATAGTGACACATTTTCTAAACTAATAACCACAGGTGGCAACAGCAAATTGTCCGAAGCCTCTCAGGGCTGCCAAGGCAGCCATGACTCTCCAGAATTTCTGATGATTCTGGTACAGACAACATCCCTCATTGCAAAGGTAACTTCTTCCAGCCAGCTCTGGCGTGGTTCGTGTTTCTAAACTAACCCCATAGAGAAATGTCACCATTTTTAATGCCCTCTTTCAGATAATGCCCATTCTTGTGGAGCAGAGAATGTGAGTCAGTAATTGTGTATTTTCAGGTTAAAATCTCTTAAAAAAGGTTAGCCTGTATTCTGCCATGTATTAAGCATTAAATTAACTTCATGTGATACAACAAATAATCTCAGGAAGGGTCTTTACCTCACCTAATTTGACAAGAGTTGGTTACTAGTGTTGCAAGAACCAACGGAGGGGCAAAACGCCTGGAGAAGCAACAACCCAGTTGACAGAAGGTTATCACACAGCTGATTCTAACTGACTTGTCATCTTGTGAAACCTATGGTTCACCCCAAACACAGTGTGAAACTTTGCCTACTTAGAAATGTTTCCACAGACTTTGGATCATTTCTTTTTCAATCCTTGATTGTATTGAGGATTTATCACAGAAATCCTCACAAAAAATAAACTGCTCTGAAATGGCTGGTTCTGTACTCACAAGGGTTCAGATTTAGAAGCTCAGTTGCCCTCTAAAAGCCCTGGCAGGGGAAGAGCCTTAGCTGAGATGTGGCAGAGCTGCACTCTTCACTGAGCTTTCTGCACACCCAGAGTTAGGCTTAAGCAAGGAGCTGACTCTGCAATTGAAACACTTCGGGACCTGCAGCAAGCAGAGCTTGTGCTTTGCTATAGGCAGAAGCAACACAAATTGAATATCTAAAATTAGACAGCATGAATTTTCTCCTAAGCACTGATGGATATTGGTGGAAGAGTGGAAAATGAAGGTGGAAACCTGAGAGCACCAGAAACAAACGCCTCTGTTTATCAGCAGAACACCTACATAGTGGACATGAGAGCCTCCGTACTCAGTTCATCACTGACCTACAGTGATCCCTCACACGCAGCAAAGATCTGTCAGGGTCTGGACTTGACAAGGCTTCTAATAAGGTACAAAACCATGCTATTTTTATCAGAATACTCAGCAATCAAACTGAGACAACCAATTTATTCCAACAGAAACCAACGTACCATCTGAGAATACTTGCATAGTTAAGTTTTTCTCCAAAAACAAAGTGAAATGATGTGCAAAAGCATCAGTTATTGCTATTCCTCCATCATTTTTTTATCATATTACTTTGATGTCCAAATGAGGTTCCTCACTCAGAGTCTCTCCCTCCCTCAGGGCAGGTGTGCTGTTAATTCAGCACAAGATATGAAAAACAGCCTGCAAGACCATGAGACACGGAGCAGAGATTCCCCTCTGATCTTCAGCTGCTTCATTGCTTTCACTGCAGCTTCAGCAAAGACTGAACACAAGATCACACTTTCTGCTCACAAGGGAAACTGCACATATTTTATCCCACAGTCATTTTGCAACATGGACAACACCCAAAAACATTGATCCAGCTTCAGTCAGATGAAGCTTGTCCTCACAAGCAGCCCTGATCTGGGATGAGATCCATGAGCAGGAGAGGGAGCAATGGTCCTAGCAGTCATCTCATCCCACAAGCACAGGATGCTCCCTGTGCTCCCAAACGTATAGGGCTGAAGCGCTTCTCAGCCCCCTTTATTTTGACTGCCAATCCAGGCAGAAAAAGTGCACAACAATTAAGTGCGTTCAGGTACCACTTTTGCAGGGATTTCATCTCAGCCACAGCTTCCTACACTGAACATTAGACTTGGTACTTTTTCCAGTCAACTCTGCTTTTTTGTATAAAACCCCAAACAAACAGACAAAACCACTGACAAAATTCAGCAGGTTTTAAAAAGGAACCTTTAAAGGCAGTTTCTAGTTATATTTTGGATTTCAGACTAAATTGTTGGTAAGAAAATGCTCAAACCAACTTAATACTTTCTGTATTTGAATAACTGGAGTATGCAGGCATACAGTAGTCTGAATGTTTTTATTGGACTTTTTAAAAACAGATATATAATTAGGCTATGATTCTTTAGTATTTACTTCAAAAAAATTCTGAGGTCATATTGTTACTGATGAAGAAAAAACAGTCCAACAGTTTGCCGGTTGTCAGCAATTAACGCTATCTTCAACTCAGGTATTCAGATTTCATCTAAAATTCTCTCTCACACATTTTACTCTTCTTTCTCTTAAATAGATGTTCCTGTTTTGCCAAAGACACACCAAAAAATATTCTTATTTCTATTACTAATAGAGAAGTTTTACAAGACAGGAAAGTTATAGGTGAGATAGTCAGCTCCTCGGGCTGATGCTGAGTGCCTTTGAAAAATGCCCTCCATAAACAAAACATTGACATTGCTACAGCATCATAAAGTCAGAGAGTCAAGTCCTGTAAACATTAAAGTACTCAAGTTACTCATCTATCCATGTCTGCAAAGTCAGTCACTTGTTGCTGTGCAGTACCACATTCCAATTACCGGAGCTCTGCTTTCCCAGCCATGTTTCTCTTCCCTTCCCTGCATAGCTAAGGAGCCTTGGGTTTTGAGAGGTAAACTCAACTCAGCCTCCACCCAATGACTTCAGATACATTTTCCCCATTTTTGACCAATTCCCTGTTTACTCTGACAATTTCCTGGCAGGCTTTTCCTTGGCAGCATTTGCAGGGTGGAGCAGGGCTTTCCCTCCTCCTCCAGCTCCCTGGCAAACAGCCCATCTGGCATCCATGTGGCAGCATTTGCTATGTGGGATCTGGAGGAAAAGTGCCACATTACCAGCAGCAATCACGGCACAACGACACACAAAGAAATAACTTCCAGATTATTTCTATTTTTCCCTGACATGTGGAGAAAAGCATATGTGTAAAGCATCACTTTTTTCTCTTTACTGCAACTCACAGCGCTGATAATGTAGCGCGGGTCAGCAGTAATACGTTTTCTTTAAGCCACCCGCTTCTCTCCGAAGGTCTCGCCTAAGCTTAGCTCCCAGCTGCATTGCTGAAGGTACTTGATGCATACACTTCGTAGTGTATGATCTAAAGAGCAGGGAGAATACATTTGCTATAGCCAAGACACCCCAGATGAGAGCTGTTTGGGTTTAATATATACCCTTTAGGATTTTCTGCATTACAGGGGAAGGGAGGTACGTAAACAGGCTTGGGGAAGAAAAAAAGCATTGCTCACATATTTTAAAAGTTGCCTCAGGCAGTTATAAGTTACATAAAGTTGTTCCTGTTCCTGCTGTAGTTATGTCAAAGTTATCTAAGGTGACTAGGTTAATAGCATAAAGTGACAACTCCAAACTTAGAAAACAAAGGTTCCTAAACGGGGCCTTTTCACATACACAAAATCAGAATATAACCAAAAGCCCACAAACCAAGACATGTCTTCCAAATCTTATTCTGATCACGAAGGTTATTCTAAGTTATTTTTTTGAAATAAAACATCTGTACTTGAAACCTGACTAATTACTGGGAGAGTAGCAGCATCTGAAAGAAACTATTCTTGTTTCCAGTAGTTGCTTTCATGAACTTCATTTAGCCTGACACTTGTGTAATAATGTGAATATTTAGCTTTTTTGAGTATTTATTCCCTACACTCACGACTTCTAGAAATCCTTCAAAATCTATCACATTCGAAAAAGAAGATAAAATGAGAGATATTCTTGGGAAAATTACTCCCTTTTCTAACATTCTTCTTCCCCACATACATTCTCCATTTCCCACACACATTTTTAAGGCACTACAATGCAAGTTTTCAGGAGCAAAATCTATGAGAGAAATGAAATTATATTTTAAAATAATCAAGGCAAAAATAAAAATTATCCCAACTAATTACAATGGAAAAAAGTTGTACATCTTTTGTGTATTTTATGAGAGGGAAAGGAATGATTAAAAATGTACCAAGAGCCATGAATGCCATTTTACTGTCATTTCCTTTGATTAACCTTCACCTGACCTCAATCCCTAAGGCAGTTTCAGATCCTTTTTGTTCTTCTATTTAAATTCTTCAGTACACCAGGTGAGCACATCACCATCACTGCTAGACATTCATGGGGAGCAGATTGGTTTTGGGGAAGATTTCACTGAAAATACTTGCTCTGGAGAATCATTTACAAAAACCTTAACAGGGGCAGTAACAGGACACATTTACTCCAAAACCAGGATTCTTACAATCCCTGTGGAATTACATAATGACCTTCTGTAGGTATTAGACACAGCACACTTGAGCAAGCCACACTAGTTTACACCAGAGCAGGACCTTGATGCTGCTGGCCGGGACAAACTTACCAACCCTGTCATGCTGGCAGTTCTCACTGACATCTCCGCTCTGCATCTGTAATGATGGCTGCTTCCACATGAGATATAAAATGCAACTTGCCCACTGGAATGGGAAAAAAGCCAGCATGAATGAAAGTCGAAAAAGTAGATTATAAATTCCTTGCAGAAGGAATGGATCCAGAGTTCAGTGTTTGCACAGAAACCTGATAGCGCAATTCTGTCTTATTTTAAAACTCACTATTTTCAGTGAGTCTCATGATCAGTAGAAATCATCAAATATTGCATACTGAGGCTCTACAAAAATAATTTAAGATCTGTAAAGCATGCCTGATAACATCCTAAGGAAGTCTAAGCTATTTAGTTCATCAGAGACTGACTTAAGTGACAAGTCAATCCTCACCCTCAAAAATTGATACGATGCTGTGACTTCTGATAACAGAATCTATCTGGAAAAGATATGAGATTCAACAGTTAAATTAAGCCTAGAATCAACGTGCGTAGTTTTAGTTCTTGGGAACCACAGTGAGCCACTGTACCAGCTTACTTTGGGATGAAGAGATGCTGCATTACACATTGCCTTCACTATCATTCAAAAATGTATGTTATTACATAAATAGAAGTTATAGGTTCAGTGTAAGCTTTACTTCTCATTGCTGCCAGCCCAATATGTGATCTGACCAGATTCATGATATCTCAGTTGCATATTATTCACCTTAGATGAATTTTCTGGATTCAAACATAAAAAGTAAAAAATCATCAATACATCTTTCAAACCACCATTCAAAAAGTTCAACTGAAACTTTTAAGCATGAATAATTTTGAAGTATTTTTCTTATATATCCTTTTTAATTTTTATTTTCTTGCTGTCGGTAGATAAAAACAATGAGATCAGACACAAACCTATTGGGTTTCAAAATGGTAAAGTAGACTGCCATGGCAAACTCTACCATTGTAAAAGATGTGAAACACTAAATCTGATCTACTCCTGTTACAAATTTATTCTCCACAAACTGGCACTCCCTGACAATATGAAGAAGTTGCAGCAGAAAAGTCCTGTCGATCACAGTCATGACCCTTTTCTGATCTTAAATATTTAAAAATATTTATTAAAAAAATAACATAAATTCTTAAAATTCAGCTATCTCCAACCATGTTTATGAAAGCTTTTCATTTCTAGGTACATCCAGTGGGTGGTACCAGCTTTGCACATTAGACCGGGTTGTCTAATATGTGACAGCTTCTGCACAGTTTTCCATTGCAACATCTTCACTGAGCTCCCCAGTAAAATGGCCAGCTCTTGAATGACAGATGTACTCACCTGATAGAGTGCAATTCGTAAATGGAGGAACAAAAGGATCTGAAACTGCCTTAGGGAGGGAGGTCAGGTGAAGGTTAATCAAAGGAAATGACAGTTCGATGGTATGCATGGCCCTTGAGATTACATGTGTGTATTTTGCTGGGAAATATTTAACTGCTTTAGTTCTATTTAGGAAGAAACCAAAATAAAGTGCATATATGAAAAAAATACTTAAGAATCCATGGATGGCTTCTTAGCCCAGCAGAGCTCACATTGATGGGATGCAAACTTGCCAGCAGAGAGGCGAAGAAAGCCAAAAGATGACAACTTTTAATTTGGTTTAACTATCATGAAACATTTTGCTATCATAAAATACAACACAGTAGTTGGGAAGCTATGGAAATTCAATAAAACGCTTATTTATATTGCTTCCATATTTATCCTCAATATTTAGTAGTCTTCTCACAAAATGGGTTCTAGAACTAATGAAGTAAAACTACAGATAGAAAATACTGTAGAAGTCTAGAGAAACTCATCTGTGCCTTGCAATGAACTTGGTTTGGCCATGTTCCTGCCTCATTTGCATTTCCTTCCCAACAAGTATCATCCACTTGGATTTTTACTTTTAATAGTACTTTCAAAACCTGATTTTAAGCTTGCATGCATGTAGAAAGGTATTTCCAAATACACTTTCCTCAAACATTTAATCATGAAATTTATTTTAGTATTTGTCCTCAATCAGTTATGTAATTAAACCAGGACCACATGACTTTCCAATCACAGATAAGTAACACACCCTGAATGCTGATTGCTAGTTTTGGTTAAAAGAAAAAAAAACCCAAGTCAATAGAACTCATGAAAAATTTTGACAACTGTTTTTTTTATTCTTCTCACAGAATAAAAGGCAAAATTCACCAAATGAATTATTAATTATGAGTTATTCATCCAGCTCTACTAGAAACTAATCTGGTTTTTTTTAAGCATCAAAAAGGTCTTTCAAATATAAGTTGCAATAATGAAATATGGCAGCAGATCTTGAAATGTGCCCTTACCCAGTCTTCAGATACGTAAAAGGTTACAGTACCAGAGTTATTAATCCCCCGTCACTTTGACAATTGATTTTGAACACAGTCTGTTGCAGTCTTTATAATTCAAGATCATAAATGTTCAAAACTAATTTATTGCTCTTTGTTCCACCTGGCAAAAATATACTGTCAAACTGAGTCGTGTTGACACAAAGATGCAGAGGAGTATTTAAGTCTCATTTTTATCCACATCTGTAAATTTGTTTGCAATACCTATGTGTGATTAGAACTATTCAAAAAGGAGCAAAGAAAGAGGAAGAAATTATTCTGTCTTTAATCAATAGGAAATATTTACACAAATAGTAATAGGTATTTATTTTAAATTTAATAGGGATGAGTCATTGTTTTAATTTGTCAGTATTGATATTTTTGGTTTGCACTCTGCTCCCTGGAAGCTGTCAGATTTTCAAAGGTACACATGTAAAAGCTCTTGCTCTATATACATATTGACATACATCCCAGGCAAGGATTCCCACAAACCAATGAGGGATATGCAAAACCTTTCATCCTACACGGCTTTTTTTTTTCTTTTTCCTTTTTAATTAGTGATTTTGAAGCCTGAACCAATTCCACTCGTACTGAAAATTCCTGAACTTGCCTTTTCTGCATGCAGCAGTTGCCACCACTCCTGCCCATGCCAGAGAAGTGCCAACATCCAAAAAGGGCAATCTAGAAAAGGAAGGGAGGAGGGCAAAAAAGGGAGAAAAGGATCCACTTTACACCAACATAATACGTTCATTAGAAAAAATAAAGGGGGTTTTAAGGATCAAAAAGAATATATTACAATGAAGTTTCAGAATAAAACCCCATTCCGTACAGCAAGCATTCCATAATGAATGAATTATAAGTTTTCTAAACCCTACTATAGAAGCAGGGAACTGAAATACAAAAGAAAGAAAAACAGAAGAGCATTTCAACATCAAAAATGTGCCTATTCAGAAGTCTGTTTCTCAGTATCTGAAGTATTTTTTGTCAGTAAGAAGATGAACCTGCAAAATTACTGTTCTTTTTAAAATAACCACATAATACTTCTTTAGTAACCCTTTTCAATCTTACATATTTTACAGTCCAAGAATATAAACTTCATCTTTCTATTATCTAGGGGCAGAATCAATTAATTGCCCTGGCAAGTTTGCTCCTTTTGAATTATTATTTTTACTGTGATTATGAAATAGGAGAACTACCTAACTGCATGCTGGAACTGCTGCATTCATGACTCTTAGACATCTGTACGATATTGAAATTAATTTCCAGTATAAAACAGTTAACAGAATAACCCTAGATAAAGGAAGTATAGTATTAATTTAATTCTTTTTGTTGGCAATGTTGTAAAGTCCATTGCTCAAGTAAGGAGCACTTTTCTGAGCCAGATACAAATTAATTTTACCATTCATCTTCAAATACTAACTTTAAAAGTCAACTAAAGGCTACAGCAGCTTTGAAACATTTCAGATTGTTTTAATTACCTATCATACAGCTGTGAGACACTGTGAAAGGGAGGGGTGGAGAGAGAAGGGAGAACAACACCTGGTATATGAGCAATTGTTTTCTGACATACAGAAAAAAAAGCAGTTTCCAAGCACTCAGACCAACAAAAATCTCAGCATAGTCAACACAGAATAGTTTTTCTATCAGTACATTAATGTGGTATTTTTATTCTGGACTATGTGTTTTTATTCTGTCAGTAACTACTTTCACTGTTAGATAACACCACTAAATCTCCAAACGTTAAATATATGAATTCTGACAGCTTTTAAGGCTTGCTTTTCAACCAAAAGTTGATGCACACGCTGCAATAACTTGCTAAAGGCACACTTGGGGCTTCTTTCTAGGGTCTCATTCTCTGGGAAAAAAGCTCACTGCACTTTTACCACACCTACACAAAAAAGCACATTTTTTTGTCATTCCAACCCTTAATAGAATTGGAATCTAGAGGCTATTAGGACTTCTGATGGCCTTTGACACCCTGGCTTCTAGCACCTCAGCAATCAGTCAGTGCTGGGGTAACAAAAGACCACTCAAATGTACAGTTGTCATCCCCATGCTACATCTGTTGACCACGCTGTTAGGAAGTGTTGACCCCATCATTTCACCATAAACACTGATGAAATCAACAACAACAAAAACAGAAATGAAAAAGGAAACTGGATGTCAGAAGTCAGGTCAGCACATTTTATTTGCACATGTGTCAGTAAAGATAGAAGGAATCACTGAATTAAATTAAATCAAAGCAAACCTGCTAATTAAAACAGCTAAAATTATGTTTGTGAAGATGTGTGACTGGTTTCCTGCTTATCTGCAAATAAGCCTCCCCGTAATATAAACATGTTTCTATCTCTACTTCATTTATAATAAGTCTTTAGGCAGATTGTAATTAGTATTTTGAGTTTCTAATAGAAGATCTTTGTGCTACTGGAGAAATATTTTCCCTAACCATAAAATACTTCTTATTTCAGCTTCTCTTTCAAGGATTCTCACCTGTTCTGCTCATGCTGGTCAAAGTCTTCTATCCAATTTATTCGAATCAAATTGTCTGGGTATATGTCTGAATACCACTATCTTCGTAACATATTGATTGTAGGTAACCACAAATGCAGGCATTGTATTCAACTCCACCTACAAGACAAAGGAGAAACAATTACCAGTTTTGTTTGGATTTATTCTCTAGTTTTGTTTTCTTTCCACAATGGAAGAATGATAAAAAATTATATCTTAGAGGGTAGAAGAACAGGGTCAAATCAGAAGTTTTTCACAAAAATTATGCTATTTACAAAAATCAACTTTTTGTTTCTGTTTTACTTATTCCCAAGTTCAAAATGCATAATTTTATACAAACCCAATTACATAGCTCAGTGATTTACTAGCAAAGCTGGCCAGGAGAAATTATTTGGCTTTAGCTAATGTGTATGCCTATTTACAATCAAAACAAATCCATATAAATCTGCAAAATGACCAGAAAGAAAAAAAAGGTCAAGTCAGAAATGCAACTGAAGTCATATAAAAAGCAAGCTGAAAACTGTTCAAGTTCTATTATGATTCCACCAGATAGCAAATAAACCATGGTTACAAGTATGGATTCAGTTTTTCAGATCATGTGTTATTATTTACTTATCCCACTATTTAACTTTAAGCAAGTATGGAGTTTCACTGGCTTGGAAAGCGTGGTGCTTTCTTTTTGCCCTTTTCATAATTTTTTAAGGATTAGTTTGCACAGGCAACGGATGTCTGGACTGACTTCAACAGGATTATTCAGACGTTTACAGTCACCCATGGGTTTCAGAAGGTCTTTTAGATTCAGGGCTATAAGGCATTAGGCCACAGAGCTGCATGTGCATGACATGAACAAATGGCTGCGCAAATGGAATGCGATTTGAGGCTGGTATCTTGGCCATGAAAATTGTATAACCGGAAACACTGCAATAATGTCCGTGTATTACATAATTACTTATGCTGACAAGTCTCTCTTGGTTTTGTTGAAGCATTTCTGAAACAATAAGGAATACTTTGGGAAGAGCACAGGCTCTTTTATAGTTTGTGTAAAGTTCAGTTTCTAAGTCAAAGATATGAACAAAACATCTATGATTTTTATTGCACACCAAATAATTTCAGATTATTGTATATGCATTTTCCCTGGAATGACCACTGGGCACAACTGTCAGTCAGAGATTTTGTTGGACATGGCCCAGAGTTCATTTACTCACTTACCTCAAAGCAACTGCCTCCTAAAAACGCATCAAATTGCAAATATGCTAAACCCCAAATTTTGCTGTAATTGCATTGCCAGCACTAAGTCCTACATCAATAAGAAACCCCACTGATGTCAGCATGACTTGTGACAACACAAGATTTCCCTCCCCTCCCCTCAGTACAACTATAAAACTGGATTCTTGGTGAGTATATTTGAATTATGTGGATTATATATGATTAAACAGATTTGGATTAAATTGCAGCAATGGGCTGCCTTATCAAGAACATACTGTCAGGACCACATTGATGTACAGTAATCAAGGTGACCTTACAGACTTGTTTCAGCCCTAAGAAAATTGTGATCAACTTCAATGGATGAGGATTTTTTCTACTCTGCAAAGATCAGTCTGCAAGATGTAAGGAGTTAAAATGCTGCTTTCCTGATGAATAGTTTTCATGCCCTAAAATTACGATTCAGGCAACAAAGAGCAATCTTTCTTGCAGGGGAAGCCAGTCTCAGCTAAACTCCTTGGGCTCTGTTTCATTCATCAGGATGGAAAATATGGTTGGCTGTGCCTTGTTCTAGCATGCAATAAAATCTGAATGAAGGGGAACAACACCTAAATAGAGAAATCCACCAAAACCCTACCCAATCCAAGTTTGTCATTCATTACATCACTGCATTATCACTTTATTTTTTAAAAATGTTCTTAATATTACCATGAATCCTTCCCTTTTATCACTATGGTTATTCTTTATTTAACCCATAAATGTAGCCTATCATTTCTGCTATAAATGTACAGTAGGGTTAGCCAGAAACAAAAGAAACAAATTTCTTCCTTGCTGGAATAGTGAGGATACAGTTAAGAAAAGATTTTGGTTACAGGATTCTACAATAACTTCCAGCTAACCAGAGCTAAAGTGCTAACTCAAAATGCTTCGCCAGTTCACAGGCTGCTGCTTCAGTAGAAGGGCTTTAACAGCTCGGGAGCATGTGCCTTGTGATGCTGATACACATCCTCATATTCAATATGGGCAACATTTGGCAGCCATTGCTACAGAGGTCATTCCGAGGGTAGGGAGGAAAAAGACCTAACGGATATAAAAAGGGAAAAAAACCACCCAGGCTGCCAAAGTCAGGGTTGGCAGAGTAACAGAGATAAACTAATGAGCAGTGCAGCTTTCCTGCACTGAGGCTTTCTGATTTCCACACAGAACTCTGTGCCTCTCTTCTTTGGATTAAGCAGCCCAGAAGTTCCTAGATCCATATAGAAAGCTGAAGAGAAAGAGGAAGAAAAAGGGAAGTAATGGTAACAGGAATACTTTCCTGAAGTTTACTGCAAATTATACATCAGCTCAAAAAGTTTGTACTCCAAGATACCATATTAAGATTTCAAAAAGCTTGCTGGGGGTGGAAAGCTCTTATATAATCTATTACGCTCCAAATATTTTATGCTGTGTTATCTCTTGCACAGACACGTGTAGTAAACATTTTGCTCTGAACCTCTGGGTTCACATCTGCATTGAAGAACTTGCATTATGCAATGAAGTTGTGGTGAAGCCACAGGTCTGGAAACCTCCTCCCATTTAACATCCATCCTCTAAGCAAGTCTCCCACTCCATCCTCTCCTCCACCAAGGACATTTTTAGTAAGATCGCTGTGCAGCTAATTACATTACCATGGCATCCAAGTACCACACAGTCACGAGACCTACTTCTTTTATCAGCCCTTGGGTTTGTAGAGAGGTGTTAACAGGGAAACATCCTTACACTTGGAGAGCTGAGGTACAAGGTCAGGTCATTTGTCCAACATGACTGCAGAAGACGCACTGGGCAGGAAATTGCTCACTATGGAGTAGCTGCCAGAATAGACTAGATGCCAAAGCAGCTGCATGACCACCTACTTAACCCAACCACCATGCCCTCAGAGCTGCTCTCAGGAGGCAGTGCAGGAATTCCAAGAGGAAACCTTGAGCAAATAGAGAGAAATACCTGTTTGCCACCTGCACTCTGCTGTCCAAGACAGCTGCTCTGATACCTTTCAGCTCTTCAGGAGCAGAGCACCAACTTCAAGAGTTATTTTCTCTATACTGTTCCTCCATGCAGAACACAAGTACTTTTTATTTCTAATTCCTCTCACTGCGTTCACTCATCTATTTCCATTTGCTTCCTTTAACAGACATTTAAGTCACTGGAAGAATTTTGGCATGACTTACTGCAGCTTGTTGTTCATTAGGCTATTACTGCTATTAGGTCAGATTAAACCTTGAAGAGTTGTGCTTTATCCTTGGTGCTGCCATCTCTCACTGCTCTGATGCCAAAACATTTGTTCCTATATACTTGCACAGCATTTTCCCCAGGTAATTATTAAAAAGCAACCACATTAAAACTTAGAGTGGAGGATTCCAGCCCCACTCATGGAAAGCAGAGCCTGGCCAGTCTCACCTCCCACCATATCACTAGCACAACAAGCTTTATGACGGAACAGGCTCAACCGCAGCAGTTTGACAGGCTCATAATATATTAAATTAACAATAAACCCACAGCACAGCTTCCTGAACCTGCCAGCCAGCTGAACTAAGACAACCAGCTGCACACTAAGATATATTCTTCCACTAACCTATCTAACTGTGTAAGACCTGAGGCCTGTTAAAATTGAAAGTAGACCCCAAATAGCCAGGAGTGATGGACTTTGGCCAAAAGTGTACCCCACTAGAGAGCTCACTTCTTTGACAGAACTTGTTCAAACCTCTGCCAAAAAGCTGTGGACATCATACTGTCAGTCTGCTCTGTTACTCAACATGCGATACCTGTGGTACAGCCAGATGAATTAATTTAGATAACAGAAAGAGTAGCATATAATCGAAACAGAAAGAGCTGAAACCACAAAGAACTGCAGCCTCTCTATGGCACAGCAGTATTTTTTTAAGTGTCCAGTCCCTTTTCAGCAGCATTTTTAGAGGAATAGCAGTTGGCCAGATACAGCCATGGATAATCAGTGGCAGAGAGAGTAAAGAAAACCCTGCTCCTGACAGTCAGCATCTATACTTTAAGCTGCAGAAGAAACAGCTGCCTTGCTGTTCATTAGAGGAGGGATTTGCCAAACACACTCTCTGATGTTCTGTTATGCAAGGTAGTACTATATGTATTCTCTCCTTTAACAGAGATTGTAGTCTAAAAGCATTCGTATTTAGCCCTCCCATCCCCCTAAATCTTCTCCACAAAGGACACTGTCATCTCCAAAGCTCTGCAGCGACGATGTTGCAGGCATCCTTTAAACCCCCAAAGAAAGGGAAAGGGAAGCAGGAAAGCTCTCTGAAGAGCTCTTTGGTGGAACAAGCAGAATTATGAGCAGCAGGAGAAATATGAGTAATTAAGACAACAGTATATCTTTATCTTACAGCTGACAGAGTGAAGCTGCAAGTTAGCTCTGGGCAAGATGTTAGCAGAGGAAAGAACTGAGCAGACTGTTTCTAATGCTACTGTTGAAAAGCCAGCCTGGAAAAGGGCTAAAGGGACAATTTCATTAAAAAGAAGGAAGTTGGTTGGATTAAGACAGCAGTTAGATGCAGACTTGTAACATTAAAGGAACAGGTCAACAGCTATCAGTAACAAGACAAGCAATCATTTGCGGAGTCAACCAATGTGACACTAGCTGTTCTTAAAAGAAAGCACTCTTAAATTATCTATTGGTGGGTTATACAGAAAATTAGAGCTGCAGAATTGCACTGCAGCACAAACCAAAGCACTAGGGTGGATCGAGGCTGCAGAAAAGCCAGGGAGAACAGGTCAGGATGTTTTTCACCAAGCTTCCCAAAATGCTAGTTTTAGGCAGTCACCATTCATCCAGAGTCGGCACTGTGGTCAGGACACAGCATTTGCTCCTGCCTGTGATGCAACCAGCACGTCCCCATGCCAGCTCAGGTGCAAGGAACAGACTCAACAGAGCTCTAACCACTGCACAAAGGGGCTGGACCCACTCCCACGCCACAGCTCCTCTGACAAGTGCATAAACTCAATTTCACTCCTTCCTCCAGCTCTACCACTCGGCATGCTCCAGCGATTCCCCAGCTGGCAGGACAGCCCTTTGTGGCTACAGCAGCATGGTTTATAGCAGCCCTGAGGCTGTGTTTTCCATCTAGTATATATAAGTGAATTAGTGGAAAATTTGAGCTTACACAAATCACAGAGCCAGCACACAGTTTGTCATGGCCAGGCAGCCTGTTCTCAGGGCTGGAGCAGCAGTAATGAGGTACAGTAAAGAAACTGCAGGCTGCATCCATGGTTCCTATATTACAGCTGGGTTTAAAGCTGGGAAGGGAAGTGCTGTTAGACAAGGGGCCTAACAAAAGACCAACAGCAGCTCCCATATCTACAAAGATCGAATGTATGGCCGGTGCAGTCATCTGGGGCTTGCAGCCGAAAGGTCGATGCATGGATATTCGGAAAGAGCAGCCTTCCTCCCTCGCCTCCCAGGCTCCATCTGTGTGAGGGAGGAGATGGGAATTACACAGAGTGCAATATTTGCGCTGGAGAAATGGCAGAGGGGTTACTCCAAATTTACATTATTGTAAACAAGAGCAGCATTTGTCCAAATGATAAGAGACTTAGCAAAGGCAGAGCCAGAGGGCACCAAATGAGGGTCACCAGCTGCAACTGCTGTTGCCACCCAAGAAGAGGAACTACATGTCTGCAGCAGGATGGGGGACAGGGGAGGTTGGGAGGTGCCAAAATCTCTCGCTATAGTTTTCAAGTGATTGCCCCTTTATGTCTCTAGCAACATTCGGTACATCCAAATTTCTAGACACGCTCTGGCCAAGTGCCCCAGCAGTTATTCATTCCTTCTTTTATTTGCACCTACAAGATCCAGTCCTTCTCAAGCATTTGTGTGTCCCTACCTGCAACAACACTCATTTACATCAAAAATACACCTGGAATACATGCTTTACAGTGAAGTACAACATAGGTATTCCCTATCTCTTTTTTCCTTTTCTACTTTCTCAGCCAGCACTGCAATGAGTGATGGATCGTGTCTTTCCCAAACACTCCATCACTTATTTGGTGTAGTGGGTCTCAATGCGAAGGGGTTTCTTGCTACAATTTTCTGCCACTTTCTCTACTATAAGGAAGTATGTATGCCTGTGCAATAAGCCTGCGGCTCCCTTTCCTATGCAATGCTGAGGGGAAGGCTGCTCTCTGCATATTTCAAATCACAAACTCTAATGGCTCCTTAAAATACACACTTATATTCAGCCCATAAATCAAAATAGATAGTCAAATCCTGCTTATAGATCTAAATCCTTCTTATACTCTTATGTAGCTCCATTATGTACCTAAGGTGTCATACTGCCTATATATTTCTGCCTCTAGCTTCAGCCACATCCTAGCACTGATTAAGAGCATCAGAATGTGTAGCCCTTAAAAATTCAAAAATTTCTCACATTCCTGAACAGTAAAATGCATCTAAGATTAGGAAAAATGGCCGCCTGTCATTTTGTTGACTTGCCAATGGGTTTATTTACTCCTTCATCCCACATAGCAATTGTTTCATGGGAATGCAAAAACGTTTAATATTTCACTGCAACACCAGGCAGTTACCTGAGCCTTGCCCCTGTGCCAAGCAAAGACAATCACAAGGCTGAAATGGCTCATCAGCTGCTTTTTGTATAAAGGTGAGCATCTTTGCAATTCTTTGGGATATATATTCTTAGAAACTGAGCTCAGAATTTCATATTATTATCATATTATAGACAGCATTCCTTTGATAAAAGGTCAGAGATCAGGAAGACAAGAAAAATAAGGAAATAAAATCCAGCAACAGTCAGATCTCTAGCTGGCATAATTGGACACTGAAGTCCACGGAAATGTGTCCATTAGCAGGAGTGGGTGATCTGACCCATATGCTTACCACTTTCAAGTATAAAGATTAAAACAACATGCCTAACAGCAGAAATGGGTTATATTACATTTCAGAGAGGCTTGGGTTGCCTAAGATTCTGGAGAAATGTTCAGCCTGCCATCATAAAGACTTAAAGGCTGTTTACCCAAACTCAATAGCTCCTTCTAAAAAAGGACGATGAGCAACCACAGATTTTTAACGTAATCTGTTTATAGTTTAAGAACAATTTCAGAATAGAACATTTTTTAAATGTCCTGAGCCTTTAGCATTCTCACTTTGATCATCTCCCATCACGTTATGGCTCAGAACAGAACGTGGTGGAGCCAGACTGATGAATCTGCCAGAAATGACATCAGAAAGCCAAGTGACCTGGAAAAAAAAGTGCTCTATTAGAGCACTGTGCTCTTCTTGAATGTTTTGGGGTTCATTTTTTAATATATTTTAATAAATGTTTTACTTTTGCTGGATTTATTTTGCTTTTTGGAAAGCTCAGGGCTTTTTCTTGAGAAAAAAAACCTCCTATTGAGAACAAAAGAAGCCTCATTTGACCAAAGCAAGACTGTAAGAGGTCCTCAGATAATAACAGCTAACAATTCTTTTGGGGGTTGAACAGTTTAAATATCAAACACTTTCTTAGGAGTTTAACTCTAAATAATAATTGTGGATTTTGTAGCCTGTGGAAGGGAGAGATTGGTCTTTGACAGAGTTTATATTACTGATGAGAGCAGACAGCTGCAAAAATGAAGTGATATCAGTGATAAAAATATTCTTTCTACGTTTAGGCAGGAGGAATTGCATATAGCAAAGGGCAAATCCCACTGGCCTCCATGCATGTGAGCAGTCCTTACCTATGAAGACAGGGACAGACTGTCATGACACTACTAACCAGTGGACATGCAGACACAGTATATATTTACTTGTAATGTGTTTTAGCTTTTCACATTACATTTCAAACGTAGAGCTTGCATTCTTTTAATAAACTTGACCTACACAGCAGCATTTATTGCCCTTTTAACTCAAGCTATGTTGGAACTTGCAAATAACTTGGTTAAAAAAAAATATGTCATAATGATAGCCCTCCTTACCCTTCTATCTGATGTAGAAATAGATAATTTCTAGTACTAAAAGTGATTAAATTTGGTTCATTTCCAACTTGTATTTTAACAATGCATTACCTCCTGAATTGCTGCATAAATATTAATAGGCAGTCTGATATGGAACTTTTGCCCGTAATGCCCTTGGAGAACCATAATCATGGCAAGTGGAGCAAAAGAGATGAGAGAGTGCACTGAAGATGGTGGCTCTATCCTCCAGCTTCACAGAGCTACCCTAGGTCAAGCACTTTTCATGCAGTATCACAGATGAGCAGTATCTCAAAGCCTACACTTTGTCTAGCAGGAGATGAAAATGCTATGGACATTAATCTGCTTGATACTTATCTGAAATACAAAAAAAACCCCATTCCACTGATAACAAGAGTAGCTACACTAATTTTTCTCCAAATTAACCAGACTTTATTTTTGACAGAGTCGACTTTCAGATTTCATCTGAAGATCTTTGCTACTCTAATCACCACAAAAATGCCTATGCAGTATTTACCTACCTGAATTTCATCCCTCTGAAACAATCTCATTAAAAGTCACGGTCACTCTGGCTACCCTTTAAAAGAGGCCAAGTGTCTACAGATGCCCTGAAGTCATGCTTGGCCTTCTTGAAAATTGGTCAATTATTTTGATCCCTAAATACGGGGTTTGGGGGCTGAAATTCAGAACACCCTATTGGAAAACCTTTTTGCGCAGCCTTTCTTGTCTGCTGTAAACCACGTTTCTGCTATCTGAGAAGCTGACTCTATTGATTTTTGCCACTCTAATACAAGAACCTCCCTTGAAACTGTCACGTTTACTGCCAGTCAAAATACTGGCAGTAAAAAGTGCAAGGAGAAAAGATTTCTGTTTTCAAACACCTCTTACACAGCTGTATTTTGGACACAGGTGGAACTCTGCTAAGGGTTAAGTTAATTTAACTTCCACCAAGTTAGAAAGCTATGAAAGTTTAATCACAAATGAACTCCAGTGGGCAGTTTGGTAGCTCACAGACAAATGTTCTCATTTTTATTCTTTATAGGCAGTGCTCAAATCACCATAAACCATATTTAAGGAGGGAGAAATTTCATGAGGGGAGGGAGCTGCTTTATATGACAGAATAAGAGAAAAAGGCAACTTACTGTTTTAAAATTTAAATCCAACAAAATTACCAGAAATGCTGCTGGAAACATAACATTGAGAATTCATTATTTTGTTTCAAAGTTAGTTTATCATAAATCTGCCCTCTGACACATAATAACTAGTAACATTTCGAAGGTTATTTGATAGTAAGTTCAACAGTGTAGGTGACTGAACATGTGAGCTGCATGATAATGAGTCCCAGGGGAAATCAGGCTTTAGGATGCAGGGTGAAGCATCCCTAGGCTTGTATTCAAATGGCAAAAACATATTCAAAAGTTTATTGTTTATCTCTTAAGAATATCAAATACTACACAGCCCTTTGAATCAAATGTATAAAGCAAGCCAAGAAACTATTTGCTGGGGGAAAAGATGCCTGATTTGATCCAAATTCAGAAAAATTAATAGCTTGTACACTGAAATGCATTGAGCAATTCTGATACAGAAAGTGGAGGGTTGTATTTCGGTTTGTTTTTTTACAGAACTAAAAGGCACAGCAAGTCAATTTGCTCTTGCATCAGACTCTAGAAAGAGGAGCTAGAAAGCATTAAAACTAGTTGTTTTCAAATCCCCTGCATTTCAGAACAATAGAGTTCTTTAAGTGTGACAAATACAAATTGTGCTTCTCATCCTGAATTTCATTTCAAAGTAAGTTGGCTGTAGTCAACTAATTTGTAGTGTACAAACTAATTTTAAGCCAACGATGATAGCAAAGATTTTATTTTTCAGCAGGGAGGTGTGGTACATACAGTACACTCCAAAAGTATAATAAAGCCCCACCTCTCAGCTTGTTAAGCACTTAAATAGCGAATTGGATGCTGCAGTTATCAAAGTCAAGGATAGTTTTGTCACAAGCTCTGCTGGAAAAGCATGCAAGACAGAAATTTTCATATAAGCTCTCTGTACCACCAATGCCAAGGGCAACAGCATTCCAAGCCCATGACTACCCAGCCCCTGGCATCCCACCACCCCACCATGGAGCAGAGACTGAGGGACAGGAATTGGGTCCCCCTCCTGCTCCTGCCTTCCCTGAGTGCAGCCCGTCTGCAGCTTCAGTATTGCTGCTCATCTCCAGCCTCCGTGTTTCTATACATGGAAAAGTTTGTGGAGGGGGCATTGTGTTTAAGGATTGTTGCTGAGTTTGGATATATCGAGTGCTGAATTTCCATCTTTGGAGAAACATCTGGGCTATCAAAATAGATCAAACATGCCTCATGCTGTTTAGGTGTACAACCATACCTGTCAAGCACACAAGCTTCCTTCTTTTAACATGGTTACGTAGACCTCTTTGTATCAAGAGGCTGTTATTTCAAAATGCATTTTTGACATTGAGAACAAAATTAGAATTTATTTTCAAGGTGTCTTTCAATAACCAAAATCCATTTTCTGTACAGCTTTTGAAAATGTTCTTTTTTAATTTGTTACTTAAAGTATTACATACTGTACACTTAAGGGGTGAAAACTTGCGCAGCATGTATCTTACTGAACATCCCTCTATCACTCCTAACTCAATATTACGATGCCTTTTTTCAGAAATTCAACTGGCAGAGGTTTACTGACACACCACAAATCCTAATTATCGTTAAAACTCCAAGTTCCATGTTGACAAAAGTCAGAGGTTGAAACACTCTTATCTTGACAAGCTCTAAAATTTCCAGTGAATGTTTCTTTATTCACTTACTGTATTAGTATGTATTTCCAACGTGGCCGTTTTCTGTATGTTAACTTTGGGAAAACAACTGAATTTAAATATGCACCAAAGGCAAAGATAAATAAAAACAAGCAAACAGGCAATAATGCTGCCTAAAATGCTTTTTACTATTCTTAATCAGGAATTACTGCACAGAAGATGACTGAACCCAAAAACTAACACAATCTTGAAGAAAAAAATCTTTAGATGGCAAAGTTTCTAGATTCATTCCTTAAGTTATTACATTGCCACTGTTCAACTTCTGTTAATGTTTACATGTGTAAGTTGCACTGAGAAAATTAGAGCTATGTTAAAATACAAAAGACATGGAAAATGGCCACAGAGCTATTCATACAAATGCCAAATAAGAATGGCCTAAAACAAATCGGTCTCTAACTTTTATTACTATTCCAGAAAAAGTTGAACATGCGCATTACTAGAAGAAGTTAGTTCTGCCCGGTGCTGTGACATTAAAGTGTGCAAAAATCAGTGCGCTCATTTTCCTATCAAGCGTAAAGCTCCCGGCTGCCAGTTATCGGAGGTATTCGCAGATCCACACCAAGCAACTCTACTCGGGGTCCTTCCTCTGTGTGGTCTTTCAGAACTGTCGTTATCAGCTTTCTGTTTATTATTGTGCTCAGTTTAAAGGGAATTTGCCAAGTGATCCCTGGACTCCAATCTTTAGGCCTGTTGTCAGGACAAATTAATTTCTGTGGAAACCCACTGTGCCTCAGATACCATCTAGGAAATGTAGGATTAATGGAGTCCCTGTACAACAAGCTTTGTAGTGCAGCTGCTGGGGGAGGGGAGCCACTCTTGGAAGGGAGAAATAATAAAAATAAAGCCCCTGCACTTTGGGTCAGTTTGGGGTGACTTTACCATTTTTTATTACATCAGCTCACATCAATAATATTTAAAATACAGTCAAGCAACTGAATACCAACAGGCAGCTTTTTAACCAAAAGAACAGCAAATGGAAATTCTGTATTGTCAAAGATGAAGGACCTGAGGTCTAATTCTCAATATTTTATATTTTATGTGTTCAAGCCAATCTTGTCAGTAGGTAAAAACAGGATATTAAAAGAAACAGTCTCCCGTGAATCTTAGCAAAAAATAATGAAACTCAATACATGCTCTTTTGGAAAAGGGGTACTAAAGCTCTATTTCCTACAGGGTCAGGTCATTACTATGTTAGCTGACTTGAGTCTTTTTTTGCAAAATACATATTATTTCTTTGTTAAAAATGTTTAACTGCAACTGCTCTTGCAATAAGTATACTTAAAAAGATACTTTCCTGCCTAGGAAAAAGGAGGAATTATTTTTCTTAGTGATGATAAATTACAGCTGAACTTAGAGCTATAATGAGTAAAGCAACTTTTTCTGCCTTATGTTTTTCCTTTGTCCACAGTGTAGCAAGAGAAGAGAAGAAAGGAGAAGAGAGCAGAATAGAAGAAACAAGCACTCCAACACATTTTTATCAATCCTTTCTCATTTTCAAGGGGATGACCCTGCCCATGGTGAGGTATACGGGGTATATAATACCTTGCAAATAATATCTTACAAAATGGGAGGTTTTAGTTTTATTCTTTTCTCTCCAAAAATAGATCAGCTGATAATCTACAGGATAAAGACAGTAGGCACACAGGTCCACATTCTGTATTGTATTTCATCTTGTGATTCCCCTGTGGAATCGATGATCTGTAAATCAGCCCTGAACTTAGTCTAAAGTGCCACTAAAACACCCAGTGGATCACAAAAAAGATACCACCCCTTTAAGGTGAAATACCAAACTCGACTTTCTAACATGATGTTACCATACTACACTGCTAGTAGCAGTGCTAATTTTACCACAGTGCACTTCTAATGCATTTCTCACAGCTTATAAGCTTGGCAGATGCAGATGCAGAAGCTGCAGCAGAAGACTCCTTTAAGATGTAGCTCCAGTTTGCAAATACCTCAGAGCACACTGCTTTTCCTTCAGAGGGCAAAACCAGGGATACTCCAAGAATACATGGGTTTTGTGTGATACCATATTCTGTTTGGAATAGCATTTATGAAAATTCATTTTGGAAGATTGTTTTATTAATCTTAAACTCACCTGCATATGAGAACTACTTTCTTTTCATTAAATATTGCAAATAAGTGCATTCCTCCCTAAGTAAAAAATTTAATCTTGAGAGACTTTTTATATGCCAGTTTTTACTATTACAGAAATTTAATTAACTCCATAATTATGAACACAATTACCATTGAGCGTTACATGTGATTTGATGGTAGCAGCTATATGGCCCACACATAGTTTCTGGTTTATGATTAAAAACTTACAGTAATAATAATGATAGGCAAAAAAACCCAAAAGATCATTCTTATTCTTTGGGTTGCATGAGCTGTTTTATGTATACAAACAATTATTGAATATGCTGTTCACATTTTGGCAATGAAGTGTTTAATTGCAGTAAGCGTGTTATTTGCAGCCAGTGGGCTGAATTCCCAGCTGATAGAAAGTCACTCAAACTGCAAGAATTTACCTTAAGTGTCCAGCTGGCCCCATTAACTCATCCTATGACGAACTCAAAACCACAGCAAAGGCAATTATGGAGTCCCAGTGATTTGTGTATGCAGAGGGAAAAAGAAACTAAAAAAATAAGATAAAGGAAAAAGAAAAAGAGGAAAACATATATGATAGAGAAAAGGAAACTCTATAAAGACTTTTAGAACTTTACAGAGAGTCTCTGGGCAGACAAAGGCTGCAGAGGACTGCCACAGCATGGCCGTGGAAGCCCTCCCCACCAGGGACAATGATTGGGTGTTTCGGGGTGGAGCTGGCAGGTCAAGAGGCAGGATGTATTCAGCTGTACCAAGGCACTGCCTGGCAGGAACCATCACACAAACCCGGCTGCAGGTTGCTCTCACAGCAAGCAGGGGGGCTGCAGGTTGGAGAGCTGCCAGGCTCAGCCTGAGAGCATTTCACTGCTTCTTTAGAAAGAGTTACAGCACAACCAGTTTCACACTATGTGATAGAGCGCCAGGCTGGGGTCAGCAAGAGATCTGACATTACGTTTAGTGGGGTTTAGGACTGAGACAGCTAAAAGCAAAGTTTAGGAGTAGGAATAGTCCTGATGTGGTTTTACCATATGGGAAATGGAGGGTTCAAGGTGGACTTTAGAGCTCTGAGTACACACTCAGCACTTGCAGAAATACCTCAGGTCGTGGTCACCATGCCTAAGTCACCATTCACTTGCTGTTGTCCCACAGTCTGTGTATCTGTGACATCTGTGTCACAAGTGTCTGTTGACTGCTCATGATAGTCTCTGTTTATGCCCCCCTTGCATTCAGAACACTACATACTCTGCACATCGGAGGTCAGGCTTCATTACCACACCACACCACAAAGGAGTCAAACTATCTTATACGGGCTTAGATTATTTCAGACATTATGCAAAAAGTAAGTCTGATAATCACTCATGCAATCTTTTCATTACACTATGCAAATCTCCAACCTAGCTCTCCAAAAATGCCCATTTATGTCAGTTGGTCTGGCCCCACCTACTCTTCTTAATCTAATAAGACCCCATCTCTGCTGACACAGTAATATCTACAGTGATCTCTACCTTCACCTACTCTTCTTAGTATAAGAGGGTTTTTTCCCCACCTACAAGTAAGTTGCACAGGGTAAGACTCCTTCAACACAGCAACCAGGACTCCATCAAGAGATGTTTGTGGACTTCAAGCACACAAGACATCAACAGTCTTTTATTATAATCACTCTCCAAGTAATTGAAAATCAGAATTACCCATTTGGCTTCTCTTAAGTAAAAAGTGATCTTCAACCTACAAATCTGGATTCAAAACATGTTCACGTGAAACTTTCAAAATACAGAATGCAGTTACAGCTCAGCCCTTGGTGGATGCAAGTCACTACTGTAAAACTATTGCATGAGTAATTTTAAAAGGAAAAAGCAAAGGGTATAATATGTAAGGGGTCAAAGCATTTCCAGATTTGTCAACAGTGAGGTCTTACCAGCACAGTAAAGCATTTAAACTTTAATGGAAATCTATAAATGCAAATATATATAAAATGAACCATAAAGTAGGCTTCTTATGGAAATTCTTGTCTCATAACAAGAACAGTACAAATATTTCATAACATGTCAAACCCATTGTAATATGTACATTTGTGCTTTCCTCACTTTTAGCACTATTACCACAAAAAAAGGTAATTTAATGACACTGGTAACAGAAGTTTTCCAGTCTTAGGATATGGAACCTGTATCTCAAGAACCTGGTTAAACCTGGAAACCCAGTCAATAAATGAAAACAACAGGAAAAAAAAGAGAAGACAGCATCAGAGGGCTCAAGCTAGCAAGATCCCAACCCAGCAGCCCTTAGTCTTCGCCATCCTTTAAACGCACCAGATATATCACTGCAAAGCAAGCTGCCACGTGATTTGTTTTCTAAAACAACATCTCACTCTGCTGTGGAAGAAATTTAGTCCTTATTCCTCTTTAATATTCATAGGGTATAGAGCCACGGTAACAGCTAAGTTTTAATTTCAGAAACATTCTGACATTTACAAAGAACAGATTCCAGCCCTGGTTTCACACTAGGATTTTTTTTTTCTATTATCACTGTTATTGCTGGTATTAGTATCACTGTGGAAGTGATAAAAAGGTCCTGGGCATCTCATTAAAATAGTCTAGATCTATTCCCCTCTTCGCCATCAAGATACATTCTGTTATGTTATAAACAGGAATAATCTTTCTGGAAATGAAATGTGATGTATTACTCTCTTCTTTCTGAAAGAGGTACTTTTTAAATTGTGTGTAAGAATTGTTCTGAATATTTGAAGCAGAGGCAAGAATGTTTACTGTTAACGCTGAGCTCTCCTCAGATCTCCTCATAAAAGGTGAAAATAATAAAAGAGCACTAACAAGCCAAATCTACAGAATTCTCAGGAAAGTCAAGGACAGCGATCCCTCATGAAAGTCAACAGCATTGGTCCCTACATGTATTTTCAGGGGACCATTTGCTGAAGCACAGGCACACAAGACTTAACGATTTTACAGGAAGGGCTGATTTGGCTGCAGTTTTGGGAAAAAGCCGTTTTGGTCACTGAGATAGCCCATAAACTGCATTATGTTTGTGCATCAGACCTCTTTTCATATTCTTCAATAAACACAAATTTTACAGAGTCTTAGGCATAGATTAATTCTTCAAAAATCACTTCTAGGCTGGCATAGAAGTTTACCAGTCTGACCTCGTGGTTACAGACTAAACACTTCCTTAGGAAACAAAGTAGGGGAATATTTTATGTTTCAATGATTATTTGAGAGAGTACTACCACATTATAAAAAACGAGAAACCATGGCAATATTTAAGGAAGTTTATCTATGGATAATTGCAAAAGTCATTGAAATAGGACTCAAACATAGGGCTGGAACATGTAGTACTAAAATACATTAACAAAAAGCAGTACCCAGTACACAGCTCACCCAAACTTCTGCAATCAATTTGAACTTCATGTAGCACTGCAAAAAAATATAATCATATCACTTAGTTCCTACCCAATTACTCTGATGTTTTTACCTCTGGAACCTTAATATCATGATACATGATGGCCAAGAAAGCAGTACTAAGATTCATGTTTATTCTAATAGCTAAAGAGCATCTTCCAAACTACCACGGTAATGATGCAAAAGAGTTACAAAATATACTTCTCCAGTTGCATATTCCTGAGGACGAAAAGCAGATTTAATGCCCAAGTACTCATGTGCCTTGTGACCACGTTATTTTCATTCTTACTAGTGCCAACAGCAGTGTAACCCCAGAGCTTTCAAATAAATGGTTGCATTAGTTTGATCATGCAAATGTGCTACCCGGTAATTAAATCCAGTTTGTATTTTTAAAGTGCACACTGACTGATACTCCACACACAGCCAAACTGCATGGTATTTGCATCCACCATCTCTTGGTTCTGGGGAATCCAGAAATTCATTTGCCAAAGGTAAAAATACTTGCACAAAATTCCTTCTAAATCTTTTGAAATGGTTTGTTCAAACTCTTGACATAGCATTTTGCTCTAAACAAATTTCTAGACAACCCTGTGATTTTCCATCTCTGAAAATATACTGTTTCCCCTCCATGAAACTAGAACAGAGGGTCTGAGAGAAAGGAAATTATTAAGCATTCTAGTGGGTTTTTTCCAACAAAAACTAAGATAGAGGTCAATGAATAAGTATGTGCAGGCTGGAACTTAAATCCTCTGGGGTGACTGTAGGCTAATTAATAATTAATGCCAGAGACATGGTGTTTGAAATGCAGATGTGATAACTGGAGGCCTGGCAAAGCTGTTCAGAGGAAGCAGATTTGGATGCTATAGGGAATAGGCACTCCCTTGCCGGCTGGCTCTGAAAGCAGACCTGGGTGCAAAGCAGGGCCTATGGTTTAGATTATATTCCCCTCAGCTGTTAATTACCTGAACCTACTTTGAAGTTTTTCTCTTTTTATCCTCTGCATGAAAAGAGATTGGTTCAGCCAAGGGACTTGAAAAAATGATCAAATACATGGAGTAGAGGAGGGGAATAGAACTTCAGATATAAAAAAAAGATAAGGAAGAAAAACACTCAGGGAAACATACAGGAACGTATTAGGAAGTGCATGAGCGTGGCTCAATGTTTCAAGCAAGTTTTGCCACTCTAAGTTATTTCAGCCATTAAGTAAACCCCCTGTGCGTTCTATGAATAGATTGGTTAAAAGGAATCTCTCACGATATGTATATAGTTTACAGTAATTATTTGATGAAAGTACCATAGGTGGTTTCCTATGCTATTTTTAATTCAGTAAAGCCATTTAAACCTCCTTATGTTTGGGGCTATTTAATGAGGTGTGCAACATTAACAGAATCACCAATGAGCTCTTACTACAAGTATTAAGATTTTTGCAAAAAACAAACTCATTTTTTGTGAAGGGGTGATATGGGCACAGCCTGGAAAGGAAAGGAGAGGGGAGCAAGTGCCTTCCAGCACCTCACAGCGCCTTCAACCTCCGGGAGAGGGGGGGAGGCTGAGGTGACCACACCATCCCCACTGCAAACGGGGCACAGGCAGGGCTGGTAAGGCAGGGATGATAGGGAGCCACGGATGATGGGGGTGCTGCCTGCACCCCACCAGTGGGCGGGAGGTGCTTGGGGGCCGCACAGCACTCCCAGAGAGCAGCGAAAGACTCCAACACCAAAAGCAGGGGGATACCTCTTGCGAGAGGCTCCCCGAGGGTGCGGACGCCCCGCGGGTCTCAGCGGCGGGAGGGGCTGCCGAAACTGCCTCACCCTTTTCGCTGTGCAGCGACAGATCGTTCCCTGTTCAAAGCGTCTCCAGAGTCTTTTTTTGACGCTCTTCCCCACTCGTTAGAGCCTGTCCGTTCAAAGGCTCCCCCGGCCAAACTTCCAGCAACTTCACTAAAACCCTTTGAAACAGGGGAAAGGAGAGGGGAGATATAATTTTCTCTTTTTCTTCCCTTTTCTCCTCTTTCCCCCTGGAGTACCGCGGGTGAACTCGGGGCTGCCTGTGTTTAAAAATTAATTTGAAAATGCCTGTCTTCAAGGCGCAGGCGTCTCACATTTGAGCCTATCACCTTGACATCTCCGCAAAGCTTCTCCTCCCGCTGATGCGGGAAACCTCCGCACCCCACCTCACCCGAAACCAAATATTTGTACCCAATTCCCCTTTCCAAGCACTGTCTTTTCCCGTGACGTAAGGGAAACACGCAGCTGTACAACAGCCCAACGCAGGGTCTACACCTGCCTGATGCTCTCACTCCTTGGTATGGCAACTCTCAATGTACCCCGGTGATGTAAGCGGGTGCTGTTTACCTGCAGCTAAATAAAGCTCCGAGATGATGATGATGATGGCTCTGTCCCGCCTCCATCTCCCCCAAAACGGGCGTGGGAAGCCCACGGGTGTTGGCGTCATGGGTGTGGGTTGGACCCAAGGGAGCCCCGCCTGTGAGGGTGAGGGGGTCTTCCTGCATCCAAATGGTTTTCTATTAAACCCTGCTAATTTTCTAGGTGAAGGCTGTGAAGTGAATGTGAGGAAGCATTAAAAGGGAATTGAATTTGCATTCCTTATGCTACAGGCACATGTTTACATGACCTTTAAAACAGAATTAAAGCTGTATCATCAGCAGCTGTAGGCAATTCACATTACTAAGGCAATCAAATCAGAAGGCTAAACTAACTATAAAACATAAATTAAACTGATAGAGAATCATCCTAATTCACTAGGTTTACTTGCAATTTACTTATCCACTACTAGTAATTTCTAAACAGTTTGGAGAAGCAGCAAATAGGAGATACTTGAACGTGGCAACTCAAAAATGTGATGTCCGAGGCGGGGAGCTGGTTCTCCCGGGGCAAGTGGGACCAGCGGCCCGGGCACGGTTCACCGGTCAGCGAAGGGCCTACAAAGTGGTACCTGCAACTCTTGCATCGCTAAACCCCCAACTTCACTGGATTGGTTAAAACCTCCTGGAGTCCCCCTGCTCTCTGGGGGACCCTGGGGCACGCCGTTTGTTTTTTAAAACATGAGATGTCCCAATGGCCAACAGAGCCTTCGTTGCACCGCTCCTTCCCGCCCTCCTCCTCCACCCCCAAGAGGGACACTTTCCAATGCCTGAAGAGTGATTAAAAAGGACCAAAAATCGATACCGCCCGTGATTTCGTTAGAAGTTTGCGGAGTGCATGTCTCGGGCGGAACGGGGGCCGGAACCGGGCAACCCCTTGCCTCGGACCGGCTCCCTCCCTACCCCCGACTTGGAATTACTTCTGTTTATTCGTTACGGGCGGCGCAACCGAGGGGATGCCTGCCTCCCTTTGATGGCGACTCTTCCGAACGCGCTTTCATTTGTCCAGGGGACCGCGCTGGTGTATTTATTTATTGCCCGGCCCCCACACCTCTCGCGGTGAAGGCAAGGAGGGGAAGGGTCGGGAAAGGGGTTCAACAGCCTCCAGAGGCTTTAACTATCCTGTACCTCGACGCGGAGTGGAGAAAGAGAAAAGGTGCCAGGAGATGCCAGGGGACCTCGTACGCCGGGGGAGGAGCGGCTGAAGAGGGCTCAGCCCTTGCAGCTTCTCTCGGCGGGGCCGAGTTACTGCTGGGGAGCACAGTGGGGCCGCGACACAGAAGGGCGCAG